>BNST01002017.1:0-129874 GCA_019650275.1 Xylocarpus granatum
GAGGCACAGGTTTAAGTTGGAACTAGTGGAATTTATAATCCAATCTTGGAACTCATAGAGTTCTATTCTAATTCTTATTTATGACTTTATTTCCATGCCTGCAGGCTTTCCAACAGAGTTCTTTTAACATTTCTAAGTAGCTTCTTTAATTATCACCCTAAAATCTCTATTTTAATTTCCCTTGCATCTTTTGTCCTTCCTATATTTTAATCAAACCTTCTGGCTGGGTGCATAAAAATTTTAGAAAGCATTTCTAGAGAGAAAAAATGCACACCTGGACCCCATCATTCCTTTGTTTTCGGCGTTTTGTAGTAGTTTGGATATGCACTTGGAATTCGCGGACAGCATTAAGTATTTCTGCAAAAAATTTCCTTTTTCTGGCCTCAATTTGGTTCCTTGCCTCCTCTTCCAATCTTGACAGCCTCTGCATAACAGGTTACTAATCAGCAAAATACTAGAAATCAATTATATATCTGATATACCATAAAAACAATCAATATACAATGCCCAAATTATTCACAATTTTGCTGTTATTTACTATTAGTTTCATCTATGAACGAGCCTGTAGTTCTGTAAGATGCACAGACATAAATTGGATTCACTAATTAATGATTGTTTCTTCAATCTACAGGTCTTTAAACCCAAAAACCAATCTCGTAAAATATATTATGACCACTTTATCCTCGTAGTATAATTTTCGATGCTACACAGCAACAACCCCCGCAAAATATAAATAATCCATCAAGTTCTGACTGAGTCACCTCATGACAAAGAAAAAGCTACACTCTCTATAGACACATCATAAAAACCAAGAAACTCTGGTTGTCAATTTTCCCTTACTAAGTCAACAAAAAAAGGGGAAGGTTCAAACAGTGATGGATATGACCTCAGCATCCTGCTTCTTCCTGAAATGATCATCAGCTACCAGAGCAAAAGCATCTCCAACACCATACAGAGGTCGGCGCAATCGCATCATACCCCAATCAAACAGTTGCTTTTCAGGATATGCACAGCTCATGCGAAGCCAGTATTCTGAACTCACATCAGGCCTTACCTTGCTTTGCAACTCTGCTATCTGTAAAAAAAGGTCATCAGCCAAGGACAGAACCCTTGTCATCACTCAATATCAAAAGAACACAGATAAACACAGCTCCTAATTTCCATTAACTTAGAATTAGGAATTCCACAGCAGCATGTTTTACTAAAATGCCAGAAGGCAAGACAGGATATCACACCTGTGTAATAATGACCCATTATTTTGGTGCAATTGGTTGCACTTTGAAAATTTCTCAGAAAAATAATTTTCTATGTCACAGGATTGGTAACCAAGCACTTTTCTCTTCAGTTTGTGTAATCAAAATTTTTTAGTAAAGATGTAAAATAGACATACAAGGAAGCAGTGAGACAGAGAAAACCAAAGCAAATAATTAATGCATCAGCTGTACCTTTAGTCCATAGAATTCAAGTAAGCACTTCTTCTGCAGCTCTTCACCTCTACTTGAAGGCAATTCTGAAGTCAAATCAGAAACATGTGAGTTTGTTCTTGAGTTATTATCCAAACTATAACTCAAAAATAATAATCTATAATTTTTATGTACACAACATAAAACTGCATGCTGCCAGTGCTTGATGTAAAATTCTAAGCAGAATGTTTGGTTGGCATGGTTGAATTGATACTTCTTACAATCAGTGTTTTAGAAACAGAACTGCATACTGCAGCTCGAGAAATGGGAACTAAAGGTAGAAAGTAAAATGGCATATAAAAGATATCAGGTCTAATATTCAACAAACATCCACTTTCTTCATTTTGCAGTAACATTTTATGAAAGGTGAAAACCTTTTAAGCTTCAACATCTAACCTAGACATATTCATGTAACAGCTAAGAAGGCATACAATCATTGATGATAATTGATTGTTTGAACCATCATATTTATTAATCAGAGACAATCAAGAGCTCAATAATAGCAACTTACAACACTAAAGCTCTACCAATGCCAATTTAAAACTGCAATGATGCAACAATTTTTAACAACCAGAAGCATCAGAACACAAAATCATCATGAATAATTTTGCAGGGTCATATACGAGCAAAACAAATATACAAAAAGGTAAAAGTTCATTCTAAATGGTAGTAACCTTCAAGCTCATTTAACCGACGCTGAATGTGGCTTCGATAACGATTTTCCCTTGATTCTGTCAATTGAAAGCCTGACATGCTTTTAGTCCTTTGCTCTGATAGTGCATTTTCAAAGTCACTCAACAAATCTGACCTTTTATGAATTTTAGGACCACCCTGCTGCATCAATGTTGAACAAACACTCAAAAGCAATATAAAAAAGGGTAAATCAACTCATTAAAGAAGAGCTTTATGATCAACTTCAAAGCAGCAGATTGATTTATATTTAAATCTCCACACACAGAACAAGACTCTACAATTTGGTCAAAGACTTCAAAAGAATGTACATGACAAGGAGCTAAAATAAGAACTTTGTCACCACGTGATTTGTAAAAATTTAAAATAAAAAGAAGACTAGATCCAAACTTCATATTAATACAAACAAACTTCATTTCATATTGAACTTAGAATCACTAAGCTGATTAGTGATCTAAAGCCAGAATCTTCAAGGCATGCTTCACGATGTTATTTTATATTATTCATTTCACATAAAAGGAACATATCTATTAAATGATGAAGAGTAATTAGAAAGAGTACTACTTGATTTCACTAATTAAAAAATAAATAATAATTTCAAGATTGATCAAGGTTGTATGATACTTACTTTCTAGTTCTATTAATGTTAGCCCCAACAAAACCACAAGCTGATAAGTCCTGTGTAACAATCCCCTTTAGAAAAACTTAAAACATTTTCTTCCTTCTTTTCTTATTTCTCTACCTCATTTATTTACTTGTTTATTTATTGTCCTTATGATCTCCTTTTCCTGATAGTCTCACCTGGATAATATCCCCAACACCATTCTCCATCAAAGCTGTAAAATGGGTGCTTCACTACTCTAAGGACATTAACAAATTTGACTAAGTTGAAACAAAATTATCAACTGATTCACTATCTTTATGAAAGCACAATGGAAACCACAGAATTTACAGAATCTTATCAATCTCATGGAAAGCTAACCTTGAAGCCTCCCCCAGAAACACAAATTCAACATAAAACTAACATCCCCACAACCAAGACCTAATTCCACAAGAACCTTGTCAATTTTTTCAAAACCTAGTCCAAGAGGCTCCCTTGAAAAGCGGAAATTTAACACCAAACACTAAACAACTAAAGGGCGTTTCACTTACCACAAAAATCCCGAATTTGCAGTAATTCTAGACACAAAAGTCCAACACAATATCCTAGAGTCCCAATAACTCCCAAGACAACAGATAAATTCACAATAATCCCAGCACCAAAACACTTAAAAAGAAGGGGAATTCCCAAAACAACACAAAAACCCCCAAATCCAGTCAAATTACCAACACAATAATCCCAGCACCAAAACACTTAAAAAGAAGGGGAATTCCTAAAACAACACAAAACCCCCAAATCCAGTCAAATTTCCAACACAAGAAACCACAACTACAAAAGAGCATCACAGAAACAGGATAAAAACCATAAATTCGGACCAATTCCCAACAGCACAGACCAAGAAATCAATAGGATATGTTTGAAAACTCTTACCAAACCCTTTTCCGAACCCTTCTCCGCCGCGGTTCCCTCATCACATCCACCTTCAACACGGACCGCATCATTATCAGAGTCTCGGTCGCCGTAATAGATGGAGGAAACGGCGTCGTATACGTCAGGAGGGACAGGGAGATTTCGAGAGATAAAGTTCAATGCACATATCAAAGAATTTGTCGTCTCTGCGGGGTCCGAGCGAGGTCTTTCTTCTTGGTGGTAGTGCTCTAGCTGAGTCACCATGAGCGCGCGCCAATGATTTCGACCGGTTATATAATTTGTTTTTTTAACGGTATTTATTATCACTCGCCCGCGCTCATACTCTCCCAATGTGTGTGTGTGTGTATAATTGTTTCGCTTCGCAGTAACAAACCCCCGCATCCTCTCTCTTTTTCCCGCACGTACAAAAGGAAAAAGAAATTTTTTAACAAATTACGGATGGATCCTATATTTTTGTTAATTACCTAACTGGTCACTATTTTGTATAAAATGATAGATCTACCCTAACAAAGTACTGCGCGCCCGGTTATATGTCCAGTAAATTCATGTTCCAACACCAATGAAATTGAATTTAGATATTAGAGATGAAACTAGAACCCAAAAGGGTTAAAAGAAATTGGCTAAAACACGAAGAATTGTTGTGAAGTAACAACACACGCCGTGAGGGGCGTAATGACTACTCAAGAACAAGATGAAATGGCCAAATTACACCTACCCAGATTCATTTGATTTAATCAAAAACTTTAATGATTTCATTTAAATTACTTGTTAATATATTCGAATGAAGAACAGTATATGTCCGCTTTTATGTTAAAAGCAAGTAATTCGTTCTCTTTTATCTTTATTTCTATTGCAACCTATCACGTCTTGACCCGAGACAACTTTTTTTTTCCCTGGGTAAATGAAAAAAAAGTTCTGATTAACAAAATTGTTACAGGTTATCGCAGACTGGCAAACACAAAGACAACAGTAGAGAATTCTGCATCTGTATCATCCATAATACTACCTTCAAAACTGTAATAGAACCAGCTTCACAATCTGGAGAATCATGAATTGGGAGAGGATTTCTGTGATGAGGGCAAGAATGGCCATAACAATTGGTGAGTTCTCCGTTTACAATCTTCAAGCTACACTGTTTGCAGTGCTCGGCTGATTGGTTCTTGGAAATACTGAAGAGAGATAAAAATTGCTTCCTGTTGGAATAAATGCAATCACATATGGCAATCAAACGTTTATATGGGTTAATTGATGAATGAGGATTTAGAAAAGGGTACCTCAGTTCGAATTGTTCGACTTCCTTGATGGGGACATGTGTTGAAATATGAATCAAATATCTCTCTTGCAGTTTTTTGCTTAAAATAAGAAGCAGGAAAACCAGTATTCAGTACTTGATTGCATTCAGTTGTATCAAAACGGGCATAAATAAAAAAGGCATGATCCAAATATAAACATTTATCCAAAAAGAAGCATTATTATTCACTGGCAAACATTTACTTCTTTTTTAGACTTGCAGTGTCACATAAAACATAAAATTTCGCAACCAAAAGAACAATTTTGGAAAGTGAGTGGAAAATTTATCTAAACAAACTGCTAGCTAGAGACATGGAATATTCTTCTATTATTATCTTTCTTTTCCAAGAGAACTGGACAGCTGGAAGAATCTCATTTTAAAATTTACCGTTGCAATGGAGATGCTTGTAAGGCAACAAATTTCAAAACTGGAACCAAGCTGTCCTTCCTCCAAAAAATATGAGTATATAATAGAGACAATAAATTTTCGGTATTTAATGTACCTTTAAGTAGTCATCTTCTTCAACACTCTCTTCCAAACCAGCAAGTCCACCAAAAGCAATCAATAGATGCCTAAAAAATTATATATTCAATAAATCAACAAGAATCATAAATGGATGACATAATGTCTACACATAGCTTCAGGTGTGAGAGAATTTGAGGGATCTCCAAAATAGAAATAAGCATAAATACTTTAAACTATCAAATTTTTATATAAGCTTGCAAATTGAAGGAAGACTATTCCCAAACAAAGATTCTGTGTTCCTTCAAAGATTACTGAATACACTAGCTAGTCACACTAGATAATTTGAATCACAAAATGGCTTCTGAGAGTGAGGGTCCCGTCTCAGGCCCCACTAAATTCTCTGTTTGCAAATTTTCTTACTCTATAATGCCACTAGTATAGGGGCAACATTTTACTCAAAGGGAGTTGCGGATAAAGGTTGTGAAGGTTATGAACCAAAGAAAAAATACCTGAAAGTAGGCAATGTAAGTTCTGAAGAATTAACAATGTCACCATGCTCAGAGGTACCAATCAAATGATCATAGCCACCCTGTCATACATATAATAGAAATTTATGGACGAAGGCCTTGGTCTGAAAAAAAACCATACATTGCCTTTACAATGAAAAGAAGAATAAAGTGTCACTGTATGTATACCTTATATGAGCAATTCTTAAAGACAGAACTAATATTGGAAGCATATCTCACTTTATACCCCCAATACATTCCTGATTCTTCCTTAGGCTTGGATGATGAAACAACCTGGCGTGGCAGACCTAGAGAATGCAATATAAAATAATAAACTTGATTAGAATCATAGATTAGTTGTTCAATAATGTAAAAATTGGGGCCTCATGTATATTGCATTATCATAACAGTGGAAGTAACCAAAATGTTTACAATGCTAGTTAAGAAAAAATAATATCATTTAAATAAAGACACATATTACCAGCATCCAAATTGCGATTGTTTCCCATAGCTACAGTTACTCTTAATCCTGGTTCAAGTACCTGATCAAGGACAATATTCTGCATTTTAAACCAATCAAAAGTTAAATTTATCTGAAATTAGTTTATTATGCTTCAAACACAGGCAAACATTGGAAATAAATTACAGAATAATGCCAGTGTGCATATGTAGATTGCACCATGTATTATCTAATGCAGCATAACCTCAGAAAAGTTATGCATTAAAATGATAAAATATCACAAGTCTAACACCATCTAAACTTAGCAGCCCATTTGTCAGGCCTATATAGTCATGTGCCACCCCACAGTGTAATGAAGAGAAAACATTATATGTCATGCATGCTTCCCAGACCTTTCAAGGCCCCAAAACCAAAAAAGGAAAAAATGAAAAAGGTAAAAAGGTGCAGACATGATGTATGAGAGGGAGACAGATTTATGAAGGTGATTCAACTATTCAAAGTTCAAACCAAAAAGTCCCATGGGGAGAGAGAGAGAGAGCCTAGGGCCTTTGAAAATTACAATACTGGCCAATTGACAAGCAGACGTGCAAATTAATTAAGATAAAACTCTACAGTGAGCTCTTTAAGGTTCAGGGATAGAAACTGGCAGTTAAAGCATAAATCAGACAGGATGAAACATGTACGAGTCAATAATTTGTTGACCACAGATACTTTAATTGCATAAAAGTTTTAGGGGCTTGAGGCATACAAAAGAAATATTTCAATTGCCAAAACTTTTAGGACTCCTTCTATAAAAGAATGAGGGGAAACAGGCAATATTCTAATACTAGTCATATTCAATGCTTATCACGAAACAAGGATAAAACATGAATCAAGTAATAACCACAAAGAAAAAGATTTCAAATATGTAAGCTGTGAAAGAATGCAACAATACCTTATTTAAGCCCACATCAACTAGTGTTCCTGCAGAGTTTGACACTCTTTCTTTTAATGTAACACCTACAAAGATACGACAACATATAAAGAAGTCAGTACGGCTGCAGATGGAGGAACCAAACAAGCT
Source organism: Xylocarpus granatum (assembly GCA_019650275.1). NCBI lineage: Eukaryota > Viridiplantae > Streptophyta > Magnoliopsida > Sapindales > Meliaceae > Xylocarpus > Xylocarpus granatum. Next base: position 7,470 of record BNST01002017.1, read on the forward strand.
AACAAAAGGACTCAATTGCAACATGATATTAACAGTTTCAGGAACACAATCCAAAATCAGAAAAAGAAAGAATGAAGATGCCATGAAATTCAATGTCTATAATAATTCTCAAATCTAGAAAAGGAAACGTTTTGAGTTCCTATTCCACCTGCCTTCTACCTTTCAAACCCTTTCCACAAAGTTAATGAAATCCCTAGCTACAAACAAAGAGTCAGAATGTGATTCTTCAGTTAAAGCATTGGCCCATGTCTTAAGCTTATCACTCATAATTTCTTTTTCTCATTACTCGTGTTTCCTATCACTGATTAAAGATAATCCATGAATATTTCAGACCATCATGGACAAATGGTATCAAGAGGAAGAGCAATTATTTCCATTAGCACCCCTGCTTTGTAACCAAGTTGTCAAAATTCTAAAACCATCATCTATTGTGTAGTTACCTTACTAAGAGTTCCCCTCCCCTTATCAATGATCTCTGTTCCTCTCCTACAAGCTGATACAACATATCCAAGATGCACAGATAAGTGGATCCTATTAAACATCCCCATTCATCAAGCTGCACCCTGATTTAGATAGACAAACTTGAGAACCCAGTCTCATCTGGAAATATATGAACTTGACTCATTAACCTATGAAAAGGCACTGCATCTACTCTTATTTTCAGTTTTGTCTTAATGTACTCCCTCTTACTTGGTGCTATTATAATTAATCAAATCTATTATCACACTATTAACAATCTCCTACGCTTGGGATGGATGAATATGCCAGAAATAATAACATAACCACTGTTATAATTGGCTATATACAATAGTTGACAATAAAATGCAGCAGCTAATTTCTAGAAGTATAATATTTTTAGCCTACATTGTCAACCCCTATATGTGAATTAGAGAGAATAAAAGTGTTAGTAAGACTAATGTAAACTGAATAAATTAAAAGAATTTTTGTAAAAGAAAAATGGATTATGGAAGGTTAAGGAAGTAAAAATGAATACCTTCCCTGTATGGTGCCCACTCATGTTTGCGCAGATGATGTGGTGCGTCAAGTGGGGGCAACATACCCTATCAAAAACAATACGAGATACAAACAACTGAAATCGTACATAGAAACAATCATCTCAAAAAAATATGCAGTAAGTGGAACAAAACCACAACTTGCAATAAATTTATGACGCACCACAAATCTTAGGTTGCTATGCATAGGGAAGAGAGCTTTCCTCAAATATTGCGGCGTCTCAAGATACTGCAAAATTCTTACAAGAAAAGCTGCACCACTTTCATTCTCATCCGAATTATTTGCAGCCAAAGCACGAGAATGATTATCTGAACTGCTTTTATTATCAAATATCACCACCTATTTTTTAAATTAAAGAAAATTTATATCCCCTATTTAATAATTAGCTATAAAAATTCCTAAAATAAACATCAAAATGCGCTCATACATTATTACAATCCTAAACATCTAGCTCCCAACACAAAAACTAATATGTTACATTCCAATTGCTCTAAACAATCCTCCTGTTTACTTATGTGAAGTTATTAGTGTTGTTTTGGCGGCGCCAAAAGTACTTTTATAGTGTAAATTTACATTTTGGGATCACAAAAGGACTTAAGAGCACTTTCTGGAGAAACATTTGATTTCTTCTAAAATGCTGTTTCAGGTAAGAGAATTACTCGAAGTGCTTTTCGTTGAAGCACTTAATAAGAGCTATTTTAAAAAGCCATCTAATGTGCTATTTGCAAAAGCACTTTTACTCGAATTAATTCCTGGCAAAGCAGTCAAAAACACACTCTTAACGAGCAGCTAATGAGTTAAATACAAATAGTGACCTCATCAATTCGGAAAATGGTGGCGGCTCGAGCAATCTGACCAGCCAACTGATAAAAAAACAGAAATATGTATGAATATAAAATTCTATTGAAAATGAAACGTACAAAAGCGCAAAAATCAAACATAAAGAGAGAGCAGTGGTACTCTGGTGGCGAGTTCTAGAGACTGAGTGTTATCAACGATGGAGCCGGGCACGGCTATGCTGACTGTAGGCACTTCCTTTGGTGCGGCGTCGTATTGTTTGCTGACTTCAGGGACTTCCTTCGGTGCGTCGTCTTTCTGTTTGTCCCTTTTCTTCTTCTTCTTCTTGTTTTTCTTGTTATCATGAGAATCGCCGTCGGCATTTTGTGAATCATGATTATCTACAGCTTCCCCAAGTTCTAGTTCTAGTTCGGTTCTCTTCTTCTTCTTTCCCATTTCACGGTGCGGTGCTGTGCTGCGCTGGCTCCGATGCCTGAATCCGACTAATGGAGACGCGCGCGGCTTTTACGAGGGTTTATGAGACTTTTTGGGCTTTTGCTAATGTACTATATTTTTTTAATACACGGTTTAATAAATAGTACTCTGCAAGCTAGATTTGTAATTTCAAATCTAAACATTGTAAATTTTTTTTAATATTTTTATTTAACCATAAATATTAATTAAATAATCATTTCCTTTTCCATTTTCATGATTAGTTATTTGATTTTCAATTAAATTTAAAATTAAATGTCACATAACACATTCTATTTTCAGGTATTAATAATATATTGTTATATGCTTATAGCAGGCAAGGAATTAAGAAGCTTACAAGAGCAACACTCATCATCCATCCTTAATTTGATGGATCAGACCATGCCTACTTTCTGTGTGAATTATTTGTATGGCTAGCCCCGCGCAGCAATTAGCAGGGCAATTGGCCACACTATTTAACAAATAAAATCCAGAACCTGCATTCATTGGGTATTCCAGAAAATACCATATGCACCATAGAACTGATTCCTGACTAGGCAGATAGATGGCATTAGTATAGCCCATTTTTGCAGCAGATGCTCCACTGAGTATATTGAGTTCAACGATACTCTTAATACCCTTGGTTGAACTGTAGAGGACCTCGAGGTATGAAATGGCCAGCTGCTTATGACATCCAAGGCAGGTTTCAAATCCAGAACTTATATTACATCTACCACTTGAACAAAGAAAACATATACGGGAGATCTGTAAAAGATCAAGTCATGTTTTGTACACTAAATGCCTTATAATTTATATTGTGAATCTGCTTTACTTGGCATTCTAAATATGCCATCAAAATCTAAGAAAATTACAGAGGTGTTATCCTTTGTTCGCAGAGTTCTAGCCTCACTTAGCAAAACATTAGCAATCTTCTCAGTGGACTTCCCCTTATCTGTAGTAGAGTATTTTTCCTTTGTCTGGCAGCAAAAATCAAAAATTCTTTTATAAGATTCCAATGCAGAAATAAATCCCAAAGGAAATACAAGACTTGCCCAGAAAACTCAAAATACAGAAATGTATGGAACTAGATAATACCTGAAGGACCAGCTGAACTGCTTTATTGATGCTAATGACATCCCAAAGGCCATCACTACAATTTAGGCACAACCGGTAGAAAATTACAAAAACTGAAATTCACTGAAATTCAATAGACAAGCAGCAAACAAAAGAATAGGATTTATTTATTGCAGCTTAAAAATGATGTGCAGCAACTTACATATCCAAAATCAAGCATATAATGCATCATCAGGGTAAATGAATCAAACCAAGCTCTAAAAGGAAAAAAAAATGTGACAAATAAAGCCATGAATTAGCTTAGCTTAAATATGATGTTTATGAACTTTGAAATCCAAAATCAAGCACATAATGCATCATCAGGCAAAATGAATCAAACCGAGTACTAAATGAGAGGAGAAAAACAGGGGACAAATAAAGCCATAAAAATGGAAAAGTTGGAAGACATAGGTCCGTAGCCAAATCACCTTGCCAGTAGCGCAAAGGCATTGCTTGCTTGAGCAATCTGCACAACTTGACTTATGTAAGGCTCCGAACTGAAGCGAGCATCTTGCTGCTTCAAGAATTTGTCTCCAAGCATCCGAGCAAGATTTAAACCTGAACCATGGAAAAAAGTGCGTGGCTCGCTAATTCACTAACTTGTAAGCAACAAATTAACTTAACCAATATTGCCCCTACCACACAATCGTGTGTCCCCATCTTTCAATGGTTCTCCCATTTCTTTGATTCGGAGCCTTTCAGAACTACTACTTATCCTGTGGTCTTCCGTCATTTTGACCTGCTTTCCATCAACACTGCCACAATAAAATTATTTCCAGTCATAAACACGCTGATAAAGGAATAGTTGCAAAACAGAAGTTTCTATTCAAGTAAACCAAAAAGACCATTAAATAATCTATACCAATCTTGGGACAGAAACTTGGCAAGCTACAGGTTGTACACTAAAAACAGCATCAGTGCAGATAAGGGTAAGACTGGCACTATCACAATATTAAACTTTTGACACTACAATTTGAGAAATTACTGGGGAAAAACAACTGTTTCTATGATCATTATGATTTAGCAAAGTCCTGTTATCTTCCATGAATAAAAACATTATTGAGACTTATTTCCATCATATAAAAGAAATAATGTAAAAAACTCTTTATGTTCACCTGCTTTCGCACCATGAGGCCCCCTATAATGTGGCATGGGCTTTCATGGTATTATCACTTATAATCATTTGCATAATTCTGGGAACCAGTTGGTTTAATTGGTACAATCTCTTGTATCACTGGGTTTAGCAAGGGGTTTAGTTTATTTTCTTGTAACATTTTTTCCAAGAATAAAAAATCCTATAAATAAAAATCAACAATTTAAACACATACTTCATAACACAGGCTGAGTCCCCAACATTTGCACATTGTGCAAAGAAATTTTCTTTGTCATCAGCCCAAACCAGAAGCACTGTTGCAGTACAACCCTGAAACAAAAAATTAAATATTAACATTATGGCAGAAGAACAATAGACAATAAAATAGAACAATGAAATTTGAAAGTTAATCATCCGCTATCTGAAGCCAAGATGCTAAAATGCATAAATGTCAAATCACACTGGGGAAGGGACAGTTAGCAAGCAGTAAAATCTAGACAATGCTTTCTTTCCTATAAAAAAAAATCTAGACAACGTTTTCTATCATGCAAATACTTTAGAATAAGTAAACATACAAAGCTCTGAAATAAAACATATCTCTGAAATGAAAACTCTTAACAAGTAGCAATCACTAATCACAAGCATTGAGGTGGGAATCAGTAGCATTCTCCAATATAAATATTATAACTACTTTATTTATGCCATCAACAAATTCTCATTATATCCATTGATTGTCAAACTTCAAAACACAGTTACAAAGCTGAAGCATATTCCATAGGATAATGGAATCCAACACAAAAAGACAATTAGAATCACCACTGTAGTTTCCCTTACACAGAAGTAATCCAGGGTTAGATAAGTAACAGAAACAGTATACCAATCAAGTATAAGAAAAATAGATAAAGTGATATTATCAAAACATATGGATACTGTAACAGAGAGATTAAAAGATATTCTAAATACAAAGTTCAAAGCTTCCAATTATAAATTACAGAAAATTTGTACAGAAGTTTCATAGAAAGGAACAAAAGAAACAAAGTTGGGTGAAAACCTCATAATAATGATTCAAGGATGCTTCTACAATGATAAACTACAGAAAATTTGTACAGAAGTTTTATAGAAAGGAACAATAGAAACAAAGTTGGGTGAAAACCTCATAATAATGATTCAAGGATGCCTCTGCTTGAGAAAATGCCTCCCTAAGGACATCTGAAGCATCACACTGTGTCAAAACCTTCTCTCTTTGAAGTGAATTGGACAATGTAGCAGCAACCATCTTAGGCAGCATTCTGGAATACAAAATTTATGATAAGTATATACATAGTGTCAGACAGCAATCAAAAACCATAACAGGTTTGCTTGAAAGGAGAACAAAATGGAAGAGACAATGATACTACATGCAGTGTTTTTCAATGTACATAATCAAAAAGCATTGTAAGGAGAAAACAAAGGTGAAAAACATTTTTAACTAATGACATCATGTAAAGGGCAAAGGGATTCTATGAAATCTAATTTATGAACCACTCAATTTTTAATTTGACCAAGCCTCATCGCTGACACTGCTTTCAATTCATGTTTTTCACTTAATGGAATCATCCCACACCCATATACCACCAGAGCAATATTACTCCAAATGAGAATGTAGAGCTAAGACTACAGAAGTTCAAAAAGTCAGCTGCCTAGTGGTCCAGATTTTGGGGAAGAAGAAAGGGAGCTCCCTAGAAACCCAAAACAAATAGAATTCTCAAATATTATAAAACCGAAATAGTTAGTTCTCTGAAACTAGATAAACACTATAGAACTTTTCATCCTTGCAATTAATGAGGCAAGAACAGTTACAGAATTAAAAAGCATCTGAGGGAAGTAATAAATGAGAGCTAAAATGACCTATGAATGATCACGATCATGCTTTTTTCACAAGTATACAACATGATCTCAAAGATCAATTCTAAATTGCTCGAGAAAAAGTTCACTACCAAGTAAATATGAAAATCTTTTATGCATTTTCAACAAAATATCTCATAACCCATCGCAAGATGGCACAAGGAAAGTTAAACAGAAATACTAACTTGCTAGCAGATTTTGCAGCTCCTGCACCACCATGTCCATCACAAATACCAAACAATCCAAACTGCAAAGTGTGAATTTAGATAACATTAGACTTTCACAATATGCCTGAATATCAATCATAAACAAAATAAGTAATGCTGTGAACCTGATCAACCCCGGGAAGAGGCCAGTGATAATAGCACACATCTTCCATAGGTAGTTTCTTTGCACCTCGACGTAAAGACATGGGATCCGATGCCACACCAACACCAAAAGGGATGTGACATTCAGTTTTAGATGTAATTTGAACCTGCCACAAAAAAACTTTATATCTTGTGCAAAAAACAAGAAACTAAAATACTAAACTTCTCAGTTAAAATTATTACCAAGTGAGCAATTAAGAATACATACTATAATGAAAGACAACAGAGAACGGCCACCTAACACTTTACCCAAAATACTGGATCTCTAAAGTGATATCACTAAATAGTCAATTCCTTATTAGTGATTTGGAAACTATAATTTTGTGTTTGCATATTCTTCTGTGTTTTTAGTTCAATCCCAGTGCTCTTTCGGCATGGTAAGCACAAACCACTGATTTACTTAGAAAGAGAGTATAACATGCCAAAACTTGTCATGTCAGTTTGAACGGTCACCCTGTTGAGGAAACAATTGTAATGTACTTGACAAGGGCATCATATATTGGTTAGGACAATCAGCATTGTACCCTTAACAGTACACTGGTCTAAGCATGAAGTTTCTCAAACTTGAATTGCCAAAATCTATAGTACTGTTAAATCATGAAGGGACCAAGAAACATTACTGGTTACAAAATGCAAAAACTTTATGATTTTAGATATATGCACAATGCACCAAATCAGTATATCAGCCCTCTTCATTCACATGAATTCAAGTTGGCAGGGGCATAAGTCTAGAAAGCTTGTTATTGTAACACAAAAGAAGAGACACTAGAATTACCACCGGATATGAAGGCAGAAAATTTACGTACATGTATGTTTGAAGTAGTGCCAAGAGTTATTTTGTCTCCACTTTCAAGCTCAATTGGGTCACCCCAGTGTCTACTTCCAGAATCAGGATGGTTAATTGGCTGTGAATTCAGTAGAGTTCCATTTAGACTACCCATGTCCACCAGCTCCCATTTCAATTTCTGAAACCAAAGATACATGTCTATTATATTCAATCCACCATATACACAGCATGCAACCATACACAAATCAAAGCAGTATGGTTTCCATGAACTTTACATTTGAATTCCAGTTTATCAATGCATGCTTTCCTGACACTTCTGAGTCCTTCAATAACAAATCACTTGGAGAAACCCTTCCAAGGGTCAGTGGAAGTCTAGAAACATTTGTTGACAGTACAGAACAATGTACCCCACGAGAAGGACCAGAAATAACCTCCAGAGAGAGGCAGCTTCCTGCACTTCTAACAGAAAGAAATGACAACCGTTTTCCACATTCAGCCAAATGAAATGGCAAATAAATCATTAAGCAATGGATGATTACCAAGTTTTTGCACTTCAGCTAAGTGATCCTTAATCAATGGATGTTTAAGTGTCTGGCCAGCCAACACATCCTCTGGAGTATCAGAAATTACCTTAACAACCAAGCTATCACCTAGAGAAGTGAAGAAGGAAAATTTGATTATGCCAAGAATGCCAGAGCAACTAAAGCATATAAATTAAATGAAAATATTTAGATGAAAATTTATGGGAAGAAGAACTTCAAACCTTGAGTGGCATGGGGAGATGCAGAGGAAGGCCTCTGTTTATGAACAGGTCCATGCACTTGGGGTGAGTGCCAAAGCCCTTCATTTTGATAACAAGCTTCCTCTAAATCAAAGTTTCTTGTCAAATCATTGCTTTGATCTTGGACCATGCCCCCATCATCTGATACAAGAGGCCTCTCTAGTTCACCAGTCTGAAAACAGACGCATCATGTGTAAAGAAAATGAGAATTAACACAAAATCAGATCATTGACATATGCCTAAAGAAAGACAATTTAAATGTTTAACTTCTGTAGACATTTAAGACTAGAATGGAATAAAATCAACTTAAAGGGACATAAATAGCCCCAATGTTACCTTCAAAATCCTCTATATATAAACATACCAATATGCTATACCACATTAAGTCTGTATCTCAATTGAATTGTAAACTCAATCATCCAAAGTATGAATTTTACAAAGAGAGCTTCCAATCAAAAACGTTTTGCAAGCCCTTGTTTTAGAGCGCATCCCAATCCATTCGGAATTGAAACTAATTCCTACATATGCTCATGATATTGCTGGTAGGCACTGGGCTTAAAAATTAACCTGCCAATGTTTAACGCAATGCTGCCTTCCCTTGATTCAAGGCCTTCCGGTCCAGTCCACCAACTTATGGGAGTTCTCGGTTAAATCATTTATAATTACTTTTGGGTTCTCTGTGAGCACATGCCCCCTTCTCTTAAATTACATACATTTCCGCTATTCTAACCGCAGAAACAAAAATATTTGAAATAATTTGTATCAAATGCTCACAATACCTTAATCTAAAATAGTCAACCAACAAAATCCAATCCAAAGGTGCAACTAAGTAGCTAATCAATTAATCATCATCAATGAACATGACAATATTATAGCTACAACGCATCAACGAACTAAGAAAATAACCTTAAACGGAGCGCAACACGCTTCAAAACTCAATTGATCATGCGCCACACAACTAAAACTAAAAACTCTCATTGTACCTTCCTAAATTGAAAACATAAACATCACATAAAAAACTTAAAAATAATAATAATAATAATAAAGCCAGGAAATCTATTAAAACCTTTGACAAACGACATAAATTTGAAAAAAGAAATAAAGATGAGAGGAGACCTTGATGATGGAACGAGAGCGATAAGAAGGGAAGAAGAAGCGCCATGGTTTACAGGCGAGCAATCTGAAAAGAAGGATCAATAGCAACATAAGGAGGATGGTGAACACGACAATGCTCTCTTGCATCGCCATCGTCGTCGCGTCTCTCTCTCTCTCTCTCTCTCTCTTCGGAGGAGAGATTTCAGATTGGTTTCCTGATTTGCGAGAACCTCGCTTTGAAATGGTCGCACAATTTCTGTTTTTTTTTGTTTTGTTTCTCTAATTTATTCATTATTATCCTTATATATTTATTCTATTTAAGATGATTTTGTTTACAATTTAATTAACAATATATTAATATTAAATACTTTTATGTCTGAAAATACTAATATTCGGATACGTATACACGTCACACCTGTCAATGCGTGCATGCATTTTTTGATGTAACTGCTGGGAGTGGAATCGGGGCAGCATGTACAGGTGGGATATTCTAGACTTTCTACTAATTGGATTCGGGTTATTGGGCTTGGAATAACCCGATATATTGGGCCTAAGCCATTTTAAATATGGGCTTCAAGCCCATTACTTTATTTTCGCTGGACACATCATTGATCTCAAAGTCCAATGGCACGTACCAAACACATATTATGAATACTGTAATTAATTTAAAAATAAATGGGTTAAAATTAAGAGAAAGAAGCAATATTTGCAATAAAATAAAATTATAAATGACGTAAAAAATAAGAACACAAAATAAGGTATCGGGGATCTTAATTATTAGATTTCTATGATCCGAATGACGGACAAATTAATTTATTTGTATAGATTGATCATAATATAATTAATTCATTATCTAATTTAAAGATAAATTTTTATGATGCATAATTAAGAGAAAGAAAAGATAATAGACAATAATATATAAAATAAGTATCAATGATTAGAATTTATACATGTATTCTGATTATCTACCAAATAAACGAAAATATGTATAAGTAAATTTATCATATAATCCACGTGCGACACGTGGAGTGTTTTGAATTTATGAATTTTGATCCTTTATGGTCTATTTAAAGTTTTTAATCATTGAATACATCATATAACAAGTACCTTTTTTTTGACTATAGAAAATCTAAAATTATAGTAATCATCAATTTTATTCAATAAATCACGGATCTAAGAGATTTTCATGTGATCAAGTTACAAACCCATAATCACAAGATGTTGTTTATTCACTATTTATACAAAATAGAGAATAAAAGTAATTTAACTAATAACAAATAATAAGAATCAAAAACTTTCTTTTATGAAAGATATATGAAATGGGTATCAAACAATAATTTTTTTTTAAAAAAAAATCACATATAATTTAATCATACATACCTCCTTGGAAGGATCCATGAAACTTTGCTTTTTCTTGGAAGATGAAGATGAAGATGAATTTGTCATCAAGCCAATAGAAAAACGAAGTTATAAGAACGTGAAAACAAGAGTAAATGGAAGGTGAGATATCCATGGCAATACAATTCTCTCTCTTAATTCATTAAATTAAGAACAATATTCATGAGCTTTATATGGCAATTAATTGTTTTCATACTTCAATTTGTAATCTGGTTTGTTGAAAAGTAAAAATTGTGTTAAGGAAACTAATTAATTTGAACACATGTTATTGGTTAAGAGTTATTCTAATATGGCTAGTTGTTTTGAGGCTAATTATGTTTAATTTAGTGATAATTACAATGATGTTTAACAGAGAAGTTACCTTAAGTGTCAACAAATAGCAACTAATTCAAGAATTAGGAACAATTGATATTTTAAATCAATTAAAAACAAAATCGTATAAATTATATTTTATAAGTATAAATCAATTATGATAAAACAATTGTTATAATTCTATATTCATAATTTTCATTAAATTTGGTTTTGAAAAGATAGTTGGAATTATCATAGAACTTGATCATTCACTTGGATCATTTACTCATTTACATTGGTGGGTCTTGAAAATAGGTGCAAAATTAAGCTTCAAATTAACTTAAAATTAAGCTCAATAGGAACTTTTATTTCAAAAACTTGTGCAAGGCTCTTAAAAACTCGGAGAAACTCAAGGTGATTCCTGAATTACATGTGCCCAAAAGGTGTTAATTACAGCCTGGAAGAGCCAATTACTGGATGATTTGTCCATTAGTTGGAGCAAATTATGGTTGTCGATTTCATCAATCAACCTTGCAATGAGATGATCGTGTCTTAATCATTTTCCAAAACGACTTTTGACTTGTACAAATCTAATCTTTATGTTTTTCAAAATGGTGATTGATTTTTTGTGATACCAAACATGTGCTCCACTCCACACATGATTTCTGTTGTTCATGGATAAATGCATAGAACGACATGACTGCATGCAATAGCTAGCTATATGATTCTTGTGTTTCAGGCTATATAATTTTTAGGAGTCACCATCGTCCTCGCCAGTCACGTTACTAGCTACTGTATGATCATGCACATATATTGAATTTCTTGTAATTCCCATGTTCTAATTGGTGAATTTCAGTCAAATTCTAAGTCCAAAAAGCATCACGGGGAATCTGTGTGTGTTTCAACCCAAAAAATAAAGTTATCTGTCCATTGATTGTAACACAATGTCTATCTAATTCTCAAACATTGCAAATACCGTGCATCACATTTAAATGATGCAAAGCAGCACTCCTGAGTTTCGGAGATCTTTAAATAATAATAATAATAATAATAATTTTAACCAATTTTGTATCTTCCAAGGGTTTAGTGTTTCTTTTCTTTAGCTGTATGTGTTCTCTCAGTGTTGTTATTTGTTGGAGGACATGGGAATGCACAGACACTGTAGTAGTCCAACGCATACAAGTAATCGAAGAAATATTAAGGAGAGATGCGATTCTGTATGTTTGAATAGAAAAAGTACTGAATTTGCCAACCCTTTTAAAAGTCTTCTTGCTTCTCGTATTCCCTTTATCCAATAAGGTAATGTTGATGAGCTCAAATGGGCTGCAAATATATTCTCCGAAAGGAAACATTTGATTATACATCATGGGATTATTCCTGCGGCAACTTCTCTGCGTCAATTGATTCGCAGCTTGTTCTCTATGAAAGTAAATTTGTTAAAAATTCAAGGAATAACTCTTATCTCGCGGTAGCATGCATGCCTTCAGTGCCTGGCAATATCTCAGATGTCAAAATACATAATCTAAATTCTCATTGTGTAGTAGGAAGAATTTATATAAGAAGATTATTAATTGCCTAATATATGATTAAGAAATCAACGAACATCATTTTCAGTGATGCCTTTGGGCTATGCGTGGAAGTGACTTAATGGAAGTGCGGAAAATGGATATGCATATCAGCATTATTCTTGCTGCACTTTCATGGTATATATGCATGCATCCTCTTTTCCAGGGGATATAAAATAAGAAACGGACTGTTTTCCGCCCTTCTTCCGACGAAAGGACTCGTGAGAAATGAATTCGGACACGGGATATGACCTGGGCTAAGATTCTGGCAGACTTGCTAGGCGGCCAGGTCGTTTTCTTTGGTTGAAACTTAATCAACGGGTTCTCTTGAAAAGTCATGCTTTCGGAGAACCAATTTCAACGAAAGATTATTCCTTCTGTCTTGTCACTTTTGTCTTACGTTAAGGTTCTTCCTCAATACAGTTGTTATCAAAACCCACCGATTACAAACTGGCAGGATCTAAATGCAGGAACTCTCAACGTCACTACTCTCTATACCCAAGACTAAGACAGCCCCATATGAAAACGATAGGTTAGTGTAACTATTTAGTAATATATATACCTGCAACATGGAGCAGCCTGTAGTAATCATGCATTACGGTTGCGATTGGACTTAAAATAGCCAGATGTCTGGTCACTGTTTGTCTACAAAGCTGCTGACTCTCTATCAAGCTTTAATTTTTCCGCCGCGCAATGCATAAATCCCGTCTTTAATTGCCTTTGTAATTAGTGTTTAATTAAACCACCAGTAGTTTAGTTACATGTTTGCATGGATTACGTAGGTAGCTAGGGTTTGCCCTCTTATTTGGTTTCCAATATCGTTTCTTTTAAATTAACAATGGAAAGGAGGCGGCACACTAACATGGTCAAAAAGACAAGGGAGAGGGAGGTGCTTTATTTACATGGTGCTGGTGTAAGCCATGAACTGTATTCTGTTGTCTTTGATGAGAAAACTCTTCAATTAAATAATTTTAACATGTTTATTGATTTCCCGATGAGAATATCAAAAGGCATGACTTTAGGGCTTCACTGAAGGCCAAGGGATACATGACGTATTCTCAGTTAAAGATTCTCCATTACTTGAAAAGCAAATCGATGATGGATTCTGATGTAGAATTTCTTTCTTTCTTTCTCTTTCATGCACAGTTCTAAGCATTAACTTAGACAAACTCAAAGAAATCAGATAGCCTTCTGTTCATCTGATGCAAACTTTGATGCTCTTATACTTTCTTCCTTCAGTAGGGGTACATCACCCCTATATATTATTATTAACATACTGATAATACAAAAGCTTTTGCTGTACTAGCAACTGATATAACTAGCTGATCATAAAAGCATGCCGACTAGAGCTACCAAAGGGTATGAGTACTCTTTATCTTCAGTTTTTTTTTATCTTAGCCGGTACGTACTTTATTCATTAGGACCGCATACTTATACATATAATATCAAAGAACCTTGATGCCTAAATATGTTTAATATCCATAATTGAATTTGGTTTTCTTTTTTCTGGGTTTTTCCTTGAAGGATTTTCAAGGGACGAGAAACTTGAAGGTAGTTGACATGTAACTGTTTAAGCCATCGAGATAAGGATGTTGTACTGTATAAACAATTTCAATGCATATTTGAATGTTCTTCGCTTAGCAACAAGAAAAGGAATTAGACCCGTATGGCTTATCGTCAATTATATGTCGCAGTGTAATATCAAGTTGTTGTTTAGTGGATTTTGACCAGGAAGGATCAGATTGCTTGTATGTAGAATTTCACATAGAAATATCGGATTACTACAGAAAGCCAACTGGAATTTGGAAGGACATAATGAGATGGATTGAAGATTATCCTCGTTTTTATTCCAGTTCTTTATCCACACGTTTGCAATGTTTAATTTGCTTGGCTGTTGTAGGCTGATGATGCATGGGATGCATCCCTCCTCATTCATCATCAATCCTGTACTACCAATTACGTTGCCATTTTTTGACCTGGAAGAGTCTCTCCAACTCATCCGAGCAACAACAAGGAATGGTCTTAGATCCTAAAATAATATTATCCATTTTTATAACTTCTTGGAAGAGAGGAACACACGATGTCAGATTTAACATACATTTATAGCTCAATCTTGCCTACTTGACCTTTCAATAATAACAATAGGCAACAGAGATGAAGTTGCCACAGGTTTAAAATAAGTTTAATATTAAACACGATAGGAAAAAGATTAATACCGTGCGCTTCTCTGAATTTAATTTGGATTTTCAATATTAATGGGTTTAATTTACTAAGAACTCATGAAGATAATGGTAGGTAGTTCATTGAAAATTCTGGATATAGTACAAAGTATATGGAGTTTAAATTCTACCCACATTGAATTGAATAGTACTGTAATAATGAAAGAAAAAGGTAACATGAAAGCAAAAAAATGAAATGAAGTTGTCTGCATAAATCAAGAAAGGTAACGTGAAAGCAATTCGGTGGTACAGTTGCATGTACAAAATTATGCTGTACTCATCACTCTTTACACAGCTAACTCTGATGATGGTGCTGCATGCCGCCATGCCGGCTTGCTTTCTTCTTTAATTGAAAGAACTGGTGAAGAACCCTACCTTTTCCTAAACAGGGAAACCCACAACAGCGAAGCCCTCAAAATATGAATGAATCAGTCCTAACACAGCTTTTTGTGTAGGTCACTTGTTGTCAACCTTCACATGGACTAGCTTTCATATTGGTACTTCAGTTCATTTTCTTCTGTATTATAATCTTTTTATTAAGGGAAGAAAGAGAGATTAGGGTTCATGGGGTGGCACCCAGCCGACAGAACTAAAGAAAAGAGTGGCTACCTAGCTTATTGCTTGGCTTAGTGGAGGATCACTTCTTTCTTTACTTTTCAAGTGTCCTTGTACTCTTCTATTAAGTCATGTTACAGTGTATTTATTATCTACTATTGTACAATTTTAATTGTTTTATATAAAAATAAAAAATAATATTTAAAATTTAAAATTTTAAACGAATTTTTAAAACATAATTCTTAAATTTCGAGTAATAAAAATTATTTATTTTTTTAAAAATTATTCTTATTAATAAATAAAATAAATTATTTAAAAATTCAAATTTTTTCAACATATAAAATTAAAGTTTGTTTAATCAAAATTAGTGATATAAAATATAAATACATTAACTACAAAAATCTTCAAATCTAACAAAATTATTGCTCTGTTCGGTACTCTGTTTTTGGAAGCGGTTTTTGACTGGAAGCTGCAACAGTTATAAACACTTTCTGTGCCCGTGTTTTCATTTTTTAAGACAAAACAACGAATCACCATGACAATAAACCGTCCCAATACATGTTTAGTCCAGCAATCAATTGAAATGTTTGGTCGGCACGATCATTCCATACAAAATTCAAAGGTGGGAGGGGGTGCTGGGTGGGGCCGATGTTATTTGGATTCCTTATAAATTATCCTTTTGCATTCAATAATAAAGGTTTTGACTCTTAAGCCACATGAATCATACCAGAAGCAGTAAATGCTCTGTTTTTATTGTTTTTTGAAAATACTTGATAATGGTTAAAAATGAAGAAACAAGCAATCACTATCAAAGTATGTAAGAAAATTTTGGGAGACTCCTCTGTTCCCTGGTCTTTTGTTAGTTTTCTCTTGGAAGGAAAAGGAAGTGGAATAGCAAAGCTGGTAAACTTTGGAGCAGTGTTGAATCCTTTGTCTTTGACTGCATTCATGCCCATGTAATATAAGGACATTCTAAGCAGACCCAATTTCTCTGCCCACATGGGATTTCACAAGGGAAAATAACAGTTGCTGGAATTTAAGTTATTTCTACCAATTTTTTCAAGTTTAAAAATTAGAATATGAAAACAAATGAAGGGTATTTTTCCTTTTTTTCCTACTTTTATTTATTTTTGTTTCTTTATTCTCTCTTGTAGTGTGTGGCAGAGTTAAGAATTGTTCAATTCAAGTGGTGTAGAGAGGACCCCTCCTGGCACTTTTGGGGACTACAAATTCACACCCCACCCTTCACTTATCCCTCATGTTCAACCTCTTCTCTTCCCTTCTCTTCCTCTGCTCTGCTGCTCTCTGTCTATTTCTCCTCTTAGCAGCACAAATCTTTTCATTCATACCAAGAAGTCTGAATCCTCTGTTTTTTCTCTACCTCTTTTGGATTTTCAGTGATCTCGGGTTCCTTAATTTGTTGTTGCTGTAATTAAACACTTATGGCAACAATTGTCTGTCAAGGTTTGCAGTCATGTCTCGAGCCTCAAGTACTTGAGCCAAGAACACTGCGGATCAGATTGTCTTCACCAAAACCCAACTACTCTCAACCCCTTGAGTTAACCTTTAAATCTTGTTTTTCTGATTCCAACACCAAAGAATTTGACGAAGAGAAGTGCCAAGATGATGAAAATACCAAACAGCCTGATTCTGACCATGATAACAACGTCTCCCGGAATGCTGATTCGGGCTGCTGGAGCTTCCTCGAAGCAATCTCCAATGGTTCCCAGTTAAGCTCCAAATCAGAAACAAGAGACAAAGAAAACAAATATGTTCATCATCTAGATAAGCGTTCTATGTCTAAGCTTACTGAGAAGAGCTTGGAATTATGCACTGAGAATTTAGGTAGTGAAACTGGAACTGACATCACGGAAGACAATATATTCTCATTGTCTTCGTCATCACTGTCGGAAGATAAATCTTCCTCTTGCTGCGGAAATTCTTCAACAAGGGAACAACAGAAATCACGTCAACTTTTGGGAGCCAAGAAAGCGAGTTGTCGTAGTCTTCCACCGCCCTTGACCACAATAAGCTGCATGGAATCTATCCAAGTGAGGTCCCACAGAGAAGATGGGAGGCTAATTATCAATGCTATCAAGGCCCCATCAAAATCTGGTGTCTTTCAAGCTGAGAGAAACCATGGCCGCCTTCGACTCTCCCTCGTCAAAGATTCATCTCCCGTATTTGACTCGGAGGAAGAAGCGGCCACAGATGAAATTCAAGATGACAATGAAGACCACGAAGAAGACGACATTGAAAATGACTCCAACTGCGAGGAAGAAGACGACGACGATGTTGTTGAAGAAAATGATGCATTCACCGGAGACGAGATGAATGGAAATAACAACGATGCCGGGGGTGAAATGGGAATGAAAAAGTTTCAAAGGCCAGGGAGATGCAAAGAAGGTGAGTCAGAGAAGAAAGGACTGTTGAATTGGGAGGCTTTTTGGGTGGCTACATCCTAAAGTTTTAATTTGGATCTCTCTGTGCTTTCTACAACAAAATTTTAACCATTTTTGTTTGTCATTTTTCCCTTTTTGTCCTCTTTTTCAATCAAATTTTCTTGTTCCTCAGCAATATATGCTTGCTGTGGTAGGTCGTTATTATCGTTATTTGAAGACGCTCTTTGTCCCTCTTTCCCTCTCCCGCCCTCTCTTAAACACACAAGCCCTTCATGTAATGCTTCCAAACCCATCAAAACGAAATAAATCTTGAAATAGATTTCATATAGTTTACTTTGAAAGAAATATGAACACGGTGGTTACTGTAGAATCAATGGACGCTGTCAATGGAGCCTTATCCTTATTGATGTATGAGGTGAAGGTGAAGGTGAAGGTGGGGGTAATACGTGGGGGGATAAACTATCATACAAACAAGGATACGCAGCATCTCCACTGTACAGTCTGACACAATCTACATTGGCTGTATCCAATCATGAATTTTTTTTTGTACCCATATGCCCACTTGATCGTCTTCACCTTCACCTTGGCCTTCATCTTCTGCTCAACAACACGCGGCAAACAGAGTACAATGCCGACGGAATTTGATTAATCCCGAGTGCTGGAGAAGTAGAAATGCAAGTTGGTGTACGAATTGGTCACTTCAAAAACCTACAAGTGGGTGCGGTACTTATCAGGGCGAGGTGCCCCGTGCACGGGCCCCAGGACCAGGGGTTCCAGTTTCATTGGCGAGTTCTGCTGCCAAGATTAAATCATAGAGGACTTGGCCTTGCTTTCAACACGTAAACCGCCACGTCTACTCCTCGACTACAATATCTGTGCTTCGTATGTTCTGATTCAGCAGATATTTCTATGTTTATATTGTTCTGGGAAACTGCGGACAAAAGCAAATCGGTGATGGGGATTGATTGATCGATCGGCTGATCAACGGTCTTGATGTAATCCTATGCTAGCTTCATGTAGTCCACAATTATGCTCTGCCATGATGAATGTAAATCACGTGTTGAAATTTAAAGATAAAGCCTTGCATGAATTGAAAGGGAACAGCATTCTCTCTAATCTATTGGCATTTGCAGAGACCCCCCTCTAATTTAACAAAATTACATAATTACTCAAAAGTTAAGACAGCTGATGAATGGCATAAGTTACATAAGTAAAGGGGAAGACCATTAAAAAGAATTAATATTATAATTAAGGAATTAATTTAATTTTTTATTTACGTATAATCCGAGGTGTGATATAATTTGATCTAATCCATTAGTACGACTAATAACATCCCACCACGTACAAAATTAATTAAATAAAATTTAATTATAAAATGGATATTTACAGAGTAAGATCATTGGCTTTGTGTTTCTTTAAGCAAGAAACACTTTTTTTATTACAAAACAAGGTTCTCCATTGTCATTGGATGTGTTTAGTAATACAAGTTCCACTGTCTTCTTGTCATAGATGACCAAAGGTCCTCCAAAAGCAAATTGTAATGCAACTGCCTACTTGGACAACTTCTACTTGCTGCTGGGAAGCTTATTTTAATGCTTTTGATTGGATCTGCTTTTTCAGGAAAGTGCTTTTTCCATAAGCTGACATTGATTATGCAGCACCCAGTTATCCAAGGTTGTGTTTGCTCGAATAGTCTTTCCATAAACAAACGATCTAGAATCTTGCTCTTATGCAAAAGGACTAGAACCAAAATTAAGGTCAGTTTAAAAGATTATTAATAAGTGAAGGGGTGAACCGAACTTAATCCATAAACTGAAGATACAAATCAGAGTTGGGTGGTGGTGGGGGTGTTGGAGTTGTCGTGGGTTTGTGGTCTGCTTAGTGACAGAGAGATAACCATACCCCACCACTCAACCTTGGACATATACAGAAACAGCCACAAGGGACAACACCTAAATATGGACTAGTTTAAAGTTTTTGATATATTTGGACAAATACTCTCTGTGGGCAGTAGTTGCAGTATAATCCCATTCAATTAGTACCATATTATTATATTTAATATAATTTAAGTGATTATAATTTAGTGGTAAGAATCTCACACTGTATTATTTGTACGCCACAACTCATCACGGTTGGCTTTCCTTTATTGGTATACATCATGCCATAGAAAAATACACTCACAAATCTCTGTATATAATTAACAAAAGTAATATACAGCCCTCCATGTTCATGTTATGGTCAGCTCCGATCTGTGGACGATGTTCAAACAACCTCCTTCGATCTCATGTCGCTTTCATTCTGGTTTCATTAATAGCATATCTACATCACAACTGCATTCACCCTCTGTATCTCCCCCATAATTTGCAAGATCCCATGGGAAAAAGCCATGCCGGTAATTAAATCTATATATGTATATGTGTGTGTGTGTGTGTAGAACAATATGCACAGCTGACCGTATGATTTTACTGTGTTTGGAAGACAGCAAGAAGCTTTCTTAAACTTGTACTCAAAGCTCACAGAAAGAAGCAAAAGAAGGTTTGATTTCATCTGTACATTTTCTTATCCTTTTGATTTGATGATTTCTTTGTGGGAGGGGGAGTGAAAAACATGAAAATTAACTGGAAAATTTTGAGATGAATGTTCCCAACCCTGAACATCTCCTCTTTCCTTTTACGTCTTGTTTGGAAATTTTTCGAACCATAATTATTATAAAATAAAAATATTAAATATAAATAAAAAATAAAATACTTATTTATTTTTTAATATTAATTAAAGTTTCCATAATCCCCAAATAAACCCAACTCATTTCTTTAACTTATGCAAAAAAATTGAGAGGTAAAGTTGGTTTATAACTTGGCACCAAAAGAAATTAAAGGTGCACAAGATTAGATACTTTTGTTGTTTTCTCGTCAAATCAATAGCTTTCGGTTCATCTTTTGTTGATTCATGTAACTGATTTTCCTTAGGTGTTCATGTATCTTAATAATAATCATAAATATTATCTCCAAGAACCCGGGCCTATCGCGACTGGAGGTTCTCTCTGCAACTTTTTCACTACAGAAACTTGAGAAAAAGAAAGGCCAAGTCCATTTCATCCCAACATTCATCATGTCTTCATGCACTTCCGTCTGTCCCTTCTTTTGTCTTTTTTCAAAATCCGGCCTCTTCTGTTGGAAAATAATTGTAATGATTGCATCTATATTTATTCTTAAAAACACTGTAAATAAATACTTATTTTTATTTTTAATTAATTAATTATTTATTAATTATTATTTTTACCCATTTATTCTTTATCAATATCTAAGTCTATTATATAATTATCGTTGTAAACTAAAAGTCATATCACTTCAATTATAAAACAAATTTATGACAAATTTCCATCATCATTGTATTTCAATGTTATTTACTAGTCAGATTAATTCATTTATTAACATTTATTAAATAATAATTTTATTGTTAAATTACATATTTTTAATAATTAAAGGAAAACCTAGCATTGCCAGCCCATAATCACTCTATTTCCGGACAACTTTCCTGTGAACTAAAGTTTCAGACATTGCAATTATTTGACCTTACCTACCCATTTGATCGAGGGGACAAGAAATGCTACTTCTAGAGATTTTTGGGGTGATCTTTTTTCGACAGGAAATTAAAACCAAGGCAAGAATCCTGTAAATGCAATGAGAAACCCGGGGACAAATTCAAGGGCGGCCCATATTGTTGGCATCTCAGCGGCTTCCTGTTCCTTCTGCCACCTGCAGCAATCATTCTTTGTACAACTTATGTGCGTCTTTTGACGTGAAATAATACCTAAAAGGTCCGTGGTGTGTGCACATTTTGAATGCCTGTATCTTCTGTTCGGAAAATAATAGAAGAGAGATACATACGTTGCATGCTTGTTAATAATAATTGGACTGAAATGACAGTCAAGCAATCAATCAGATAATTAGGAAGCATGAACAATGTGAAAGTAATTCACGATATTAAATTAATTTTTTTTTGAATAAAAATTATTTATTTTTTAAAATATATTTATATTTATATTTAAAATTTAAACTTATTTATATTTGAAGTTAAAAACTATATGTTAAAAAAAATTATCTTTAATTTTTAAGTTGCTAAACAACACTTTCTTCACAAATTTTATCAAAAAAAACACAAAATTATCTCTAATCTTTCTTAACAAAACAAAGAAAAATAATTTATTAACTTAAAAATCAGAAATAGTTTTGTCAAAATACTAAATTTCTAGTAAATAAAACAAAATTATAAATTGACTAAATTTATAATTAAACTTAAAAAAAAAGAAGATCATTTTTGTCAAAACCCTAAATTAAACCCATTTCATTTTACCTGTGGTACCGACAAAAAGTTAAGTGATGGGAACAGCAACAATGACCTCGTTGGTTTGATCTTAATGCCACCGACTACCCCACAAGAAGAATTGGGTAAATACTTGCTTCTCTCCTCATAGCTACTTATATTTAGCAAAACAATAATTCTAATCAACAGTATACTGTGATTAACAACTACAACGGCTGTGTCTTAAAATTAATGTAACAATTAAACGTACATCTGCTTTCTAAGTTTCGGATAATCCTCACTTGGAAAGAAGCAAATTGATGTAACAAATTCGGGGAAAGATCCAGGGTACAGTGATAAAGCATCTTGCCACCAAGCGAACATTAACTTTCAAATGTAATTGGCAAAATAAGAAGTGATTCAAGGGCCCAAAACACAGATTTTCAATTGCATCACAGATTATACTTTATCATTTCAGCAAAGTTGAAATCATAGAATGTATGCTCCTGACTCAAGTTCAGTATAATTCGGCTGAGAACACAAATTCAGATCATAATTCTATTTCTGTTTCAAAGTCCTCAACAACATACAATAGCTTAACTCAGAGAAAAAGGAAATGCACGCAAAAGATGCTGCCTATATGAACTTTTTTGAGCATAGCAGCACAGAAGGATATTGTGCTGCTACTCAAGCTGATATGGCATGGGAACCACTATAAATTATTAAATATAATCTCCTATCAAAAATAAAATTACATACATGTAACACTCCCAATGGAAAAGCATAATTAATTCCATTGGGTTCTAACACAGATACAGGTGCGGTACATACATTTACTTGCCTGCGAATGCAAACCTTAGATCCTCTCTTGGTCGAACTAGAATCTGATCCCTCGGTGATGATGTTTTTCCTCCCACAACTGCCTGGCGCATCATCTCTGCAATAGGCATTTGGCATGTTAGTTCTCTAATGAAGCTTAAGACAGAGCAAAGTCATCAATCTCATCCAAAGAGCAACTAAAACAAAGTTTTAATAATCAAAGGATATTACAAACAGGGGATTCATTCTCTTAATTTGTTTTGAACAAGTGTACAGTGGATTCAGATCAGTTTCACTTGCACATAGATTGGAAAACTAATTTACTCTAAAGACCATACACAAAATTGATTTTTTTTTCTCAATTAAGATCCTATATTGTTTACACCTGTTGCAAAGCCTAAACAAGCCAAGATCAGACTTGATAGGAAGTGGCTCTCATATCATACAAATTGCCAAACAAGCAAGTCGATGTTTATGGGCCTAACATAGGCTCATTTTTTCCAGGTCAACCATCAATTTTTAAGTCATTTTATGCATACAAAACTACAGAATCTTCAACGCCTTAGAGCTCAAAAAGATAAGCATATGGCAGTGCAGCCAGAAATTTCATGATTCCACATGCTCAAGCTCTAACAGAAGATCCTGTTAACGTTACCTGTTGTGGCAAGAGATCCCCATGACATTACACAGTGTGACTAAGGAAAGAGAAAATATTAGAACCTCTCGTAAAGAGTGAATATTTAATGAAACTAACTTTGAAATGGCATGCAGTATAAATACATTGATTGCAGCAAAAATTAATGAGGTTTACTGTGACAGAGGTGTCTTTGACCATTAGGTCCAACATAGACATAAGGATTGATGAAAATGAAAACTCAAGATCAGTGCAGAAAGTCAAAACTTGCCTCGTTTTCTTTCAAGTTCTTCGTCTAGCTCTTCTTTCCATTTCCTTTGTCTCTCTGAGAAGCTCATACTGCAAGAACAATGATTGTCATTTTCAAGCTATAGAGTTGATAGAGACTGATAAACTAATTAGAAAGCTAAAACAAGCATCAAATGTTAGTTTGCAAACCTAGGACTAGTTCTTTCCTTCTGTGCATTGAGAGTAGTCTCTTTCCAGTCATTAAGCTGAGGCGGCTGAATTTGCTGCAAAGCTTGATCTTGAATGCTATTAACATTTGATACATGATCCTTTTGTCGCCCATGGCTAGCAGTGTTGGTAGCACCAAGAATGGCTGCAGAGAGTCTTCTACTTGGTAGCCTCTTGGGTGACCTACTTTTAGGAGGTAACTTCAAAAAATTTTCACCATTTGCAATTCCAACTGCACTTGGATGGCCACTTGCATTCAATGTGCTGTAAAACTCTTCATATAAAGGTGTTTGAAGCTTCTTCAGGTCTAGAGCCTAACCAAGGTTTACAAACAAACATGAATTATAATCCATCATACAAATTCCACAATCATAATGTTTCAGAGTGAATGTGAATCCACTATTTTCTTTCTCTGATACTTTTTCGTTACTTTATATTCTCATTGCTGTAATAATAATTCTTATGCCATTGGGGAAAGGCTACAGGTATACATCCTGTGAACAAGAGTTTGTATGGTTCTTTCTAATAAATTATTTTACTTCTCAAGAAACAAATCAAATGATGATTCAATCTTTGATTTATTTTATTTTATTTTTTAAAAGTAGCAAAATATGAACAGAAAAGGCACCTTCTCCTCCAGAAAGGCTCTAATTTTTGATTCCATAACTTCATAATCATCCTCAGCTGTTGATGAACCACAGGGAAAAGAGAAGTCATTACCCCCCATACCGAATACTTCAGTGCTTCTACCAGTTTCACTGATTACTTGACCAGAAGTTATATTCATTCCAGTTCTCTCTACCTCTGGACTTTCGTCAAACTTACATGACCACTCATCAGTGGGCTCACACATAGGATTAAAACTCTGATTCAAATAAACATTCACCCCATTGTTATTAAAGCTACACCATAAAATATGAACCACATGAACTTCAAAATTGATTCCCACCTTATTTAAATCAGCAGATGCCAAGACAGAGTGAAATTTTACCGATGCTTTAATCCCAAAATCATCTTTGTCATCTATCTGGCACATGTCATCATCACAATTACCTGCTCCCCAGTAGGATCCTGCTGATAAATGCTCAGGATGCACAGTTGAGCACCTCACGCTACCCATTTCACATACATCCTTCAAACCCGTGCAGGCTGACCGCCTGATCGAAGAGTTCAAGCTGTAACATCAATATAGTGTTGATAATAAGATTCAGATACAATCAATAATAAAAAAATCATGAGAAATTCAGAATTTCCTAAAATGAAACACTTACGAGTTCCCTAGATTCAAAACTGGTGCTGCCATTGCATTTCCAGACTCCTGATAATAAAGGAATAAAAACCCTAAATTTGGGAGGAAAATGGTTGAAAGAACACTCAGTTCATCAAAGTTATCCTTACCATGACTGAGTTACGGAATACTGGATGAGGATCCTGGTACTGCCCAATGACAAATGGATGCTGCATATGCTCAGAAAAAAGATATTACAGGTGAAAAGCTACCCATTATGTACATATGTCTGTATAAATATTGTGGCAAATTTTTTTAAAAAGGAGTTGGTAAGGAAATTAATTCAGCTCAAAATTACCTGCAGCAGCTCTGATGGTGTAGGCCTTAGATCTGGTTCCCTGCCACCGCATATATGGATGCATATAAGAGTTGACACCAACAAAATCATTACAACATAATATTCATTAAACAAAAAGAAAGAATTCAACAAGAAAAATGGGATCCATGCGAGCTTAACAAAAAGAAGGGCAAAAAATGACAAGAAAGAAGGAACAAGTAAACAATGTACTTCTGTAGGCATTTTAATAAAAAATCCTTCGCCTCCATAGAAAGATGCTCAGGTATGGGTGGATGAGATTTAGTTGTCCCAATGTGGAAGAGAGCAGCAACCTGAAAGAAACTTCATATCTTAGTCCACAAACTAAGGAAAGGACTTCAGTAATTTTGGTTAAAAGAAGCACATCAATCAAACTATTATGGTCTAATAAGTTTCAAGTGTGTACCTCCTGGAACTGTTGGCTCCATGGAGGCTTTCCTGTTGCCATCTCAATCACAGTACATCCAACACTCCATATATCAGCAGAGCTAGGGCATTGAATTTTGAAACTAATAAGCTACCACGATCAGAGAAATGAGAATGAAAGGCGTACTATTTTATTTGTAACAGAGAAAGGGAATTAAGTAAATGCTTCTTGCTTCATGATAGCATAGAAATGCATTTGAAATCAAAGTAAAAAGCAAGAGATTTCCAAAAGTTTCTCCTTTACTGCTCAAACATGTATTTCCTTAATAAAAAGTCAAAACAGCAGCAGTCTTTAGGGCACTTAAAAGAAAAAGAAAAAGAAAAACAGGGAACATCCTTGTAGATGGCACTAGTGCTAAGTTGAGATTAAGCTGGTTAAACTGAATGAACCTTATTGCAGGCAGTGACAAACAACTCAAAGGATATTTTTCAAGGAAAGGCAAAATTCCCTCCAAACATTATTCTATATTTTAAATTTTAAAATTTCCAGAATAAAGATTCATAAAATTTTAGCTAAACTAACCATATCTATTTATCTTAGCCGCCATGTTAAGCACATGTTAGTTTCAGCACTTTGCAATTCTCATTCTTACACTATTAAGATGATATGATTGGCCATCATCATAACTAGTGTGCCTGGTTACCAAAAGAATATTTCAGCCATTTAAACTAACAAAGATAATTTTCAAAACTGGAAAAGAAAAATTGATTTTACAGCTTAAAGAAAAAGTCTAATCTTCCAGTGAAAAGGAAGTACAAATAAGTGTAAATATCTATAAGCATGAAGCTGAATGTTTTACTTACAAGCTATGCCCTGTCTGGAGAACAACTTCAGGAGCCATCCAATATGGAGTACCCTTCATTGACTTTGCACCATTTATTGTAGCCTGTAGCAACATAGAAAGCATAGTACTGAAACATATAGAAAATTTGTATGGATGACAAAAAAGTTTTGTTTGCTTTTCTCTTCAATAGGAAAATTATTCATACCAGCTCCACAACTTTCTTGGATGCACCAAAATCTGCAAGTTTAATGCATCCCTTATTATCAACAAGAATGTTTGCCCCCTGAATGAAACATGGCCATTATTAGATTAAATTAGATTAGAGAGAGATACAGAGGTTTCTCCGGAGGAAGAAGTGAGAAGTACCTTAATGTCTCTATGCATAATTCCATTCTTGTGAAGATACTCTAGCCCCAATAGCAACTGTTTTGTATACATTCTAACAACCTGTTAAACCAATGATTTTGAGAAAACATCAGCAATTGGAGATAACAATATTTTAAAAATTCAAAACAATCAGTTACCACTTACAGACTCAGGGAAGGATCCAAATTTTCCTAATAGTGATGATATAGATCCACCCGGAACAAATTCCAATAATATATTTAGTGAATCGTCCTCTCTGGCAGTTCCCAAATACCTCTAAGAAGTACATTTACAGAAGAAGAAAAATTATCAGACAGTAAGCAACTGCAAACATTTGCAAAGAAATATGAAGATTTCATACTCACAACAATATTTGGATGAGAAAGATTCTTCAAAAGCTTCACTTCTTCCTCAAGTTCTTGAATATGCGTCTAACATAAAATTTTCAAAATAGAAATAATCCAGTTAAATTACAGTACACATTTCAATAACATACTTTCGCCTACAAAGATAGTCTTTAGGTAGTTACTTTTCTTAGTAAGAAAAATATAAATTTTAATTTAACACCTAATATAATTAATCATACAAAATTCACGAAAAAACTAAATTTATGCACATAAGTAAAACTAAGCAAAACAATCACCTGCGTTTTCTCTTTTGAAGCACTGCTCGCTGCAATTAAGACCTATAACAGAGAAAGATGAATAATATCAGAACTAAATCCACAGACAATCCAGCAACAACGCCAGTAACCAGTTATTAACCTGTTTAACAGCGAGGAGCTCTCCAGAGTCGAGATTCATCCCCATATAGACGCGACCAAACGCGCCACATCCGATCAACTCACCTTTCCTCCACCGGATTGGCGGCGCATCCGTTTTCGCAATCGGCGGCAGAGCCGGTACCGTCGGTTTTGAAAATAGGCCAATTCTTGATTTGCGAATGCTAGAGCCGATCTTCTCCACCAAGCCGCCGATTCCTCCACCTCCTCCTCCATCGTCTCCCGACGTCGACCGAAAAACCAAAGATCGCCGAACCGATCCGAAGATTTCTTGCATATTAGAGTTCGTACTTCGGATTTGAAAGATTCCGTCTGTTTTTCCACGGCAGCCGTATACGGATACTGAAGGTTAGGGTTCTACAAAGTGCATAGTTTATTCCTTTCGGTGGAGTGAAACGGAGTGGGAATAACAGAGAGAGAAAGGGGAAATTTGAAGGAGGGAAAAGGAAGAGGGGTCTAATTTTTCAAAAATAAAGAAATGATAGGTGTTGCTGCCCGTTGAGCCTGGGGGTATTTGTGTAATTAGATCTTGCGTTTGAATGTGGTTTCCCATACGTGGCCCTCGTTGCCATTATTTTGACTGGTGAAAACGGGATTTTGAAATTGGATCTACTAACACATAATACGAACAACCGGAAATATGTCCGGATATCCACCCGTTTAAAACAGCAGAAGACACCGTTAACGTTAGTCGACGGCGTTTAAGTAAGAAGAGGACAGACCCGTTTGCGATTCCCAAAAGGACCCAATCAGTATAAGGTAAATTGACAAGTCTGTACACGTCACTTTCAGTTGTTCCTTCACTCCATGTCTTACCCCACTCCTCCTCCTCCGGTCACCTTCTCATAATAATCAATTAACTGTGCATGCCTGGCTCCTTCTAAATTCATGGATGTTTAAGTTAGGGAGCTCTCGTTCAGCCCACAAGACACAGATGGGATTTGATCTTGAATCTTTGTCAGAGGCAACATCAGGAGCCATTGGAGCTCTGGTTAGCACCACCATATTGTACCCTCTTGATACTTGCAAGACCAAGTACCAGGCTGAAGTAAGAGCTCACCATCAGCAGAAATACAGGTTTGTTTCTTTCTTTGGTCCCACATTCATCTGCTTGATATTTTTTGGATATTTTACTGTGTTTTTTTTCTCTATTTGGCATGTTGTCTCGGATGGTTTCTTTCTTCTGGATATGACATGTAATTTGCGCGAACATGAATGTTAACGAATGTTAGATGTGAATATGTTCACCAAGAGAGGAAATTGAAGTTGAATTTCTCTGTACAGTAATCTTTTGGTGTAATCTGTTGTGTTGTTTTATTGTATGGCTCAGCTCGTTTGTTATTAGATGTGTATTTGGAATTATGATTTAACGCAGAATCAACCTTGCATCAAAATGGTTTATAGTCAATAGTTAAGAACTATCAAGCGGGTTTATTGCAAATTTCATGTAGTTAAAATTGCCTTTGGAGTGTTCGCAGCGAGATTCCTTTTTGCAATGCTTCAAATAGAACCTGTAACATTCTTAATTTCAACTGTTAGTCAAGTAACTTGCTGGGTATCTTGTCTAAAATTACAACTCGAAAATTGAATTGTTTGCAAATGGTAAGGTTATTCAATTTATCGGCTCTGTTTTATTCAGGAACATTTTTGATGTTTTTTGGGAAGCAATTGCTACTCGTCAGGTTCTTTCGTTGTATCAGGGACTTGGGACAAAGAATCTGCAGTCATTTATATCACAGTTCATCTACTTCTATGGTTACAGCTTTTTTAAGAGGCTGTACTTAGAGAAAAGTGGTAACAAAAGCATTGGAACAAGAGCAAACTTGATTGTTGCTGCAGCTGCTGGGGCTTGTACTGTCATAGTGACACAGGTGAGGGAGTTGTATTTTGAAGCTTTTCTTTTTCTTGACGGTGATACATCCCTTTTTATTACATTATATTTAAAGGCCTCTTTCACTATCTAAGGAATTATTTGAGAATTGAAAGCTATGTAGGTTAAAAGATTATGTAGAAACCTGCAGTTGCTATATTTGGGAGTGTGCTTCTCAAGTTCTCTGATTGAGTTACTGTTTATCAAATGGGAAGCAAATTTATAAACCCATGGAATCCTGGAAAAAGAAATGGAATGATGGAGTTGTTGTTGAAGCTGTTAAGGATTAGAAAACAATTTTCCCTACTAGAATGCCATCTGATTCATGAATTCAGTGCAAAAGATATGAATGTTCTTGAATGGTATAGAATTTTTGATGTTTGTTGGATTGTTAAAGCATGGATTTTAAATACCTGTTGGATAGATGTAATAGGAACTTCTCTAGTTTTGCATTCCTCTCCTCTTTTCTAGGTGCAATTACAATTTTTAAATAAAGTTTTCACATAATTATTTATACAATGTGAGCTAAACCTCAAATTCAAATTCATATTTTTCAAGTTCTAAATCAAAACATAGCATCTGAAAATGGTAAATGTTTTATAACTAGGCATTATTCATATTCCCTAGGCAGTATTCACATTCCCTTCAATGCCTATAGTTTTCCATTACCAATGACGACTCCAATCTCTAGTATTGGGTTTTATTCTAACTTTAATATTTTTTAAGCCTTTGGATACAGCATCATCGAGGATGCAGACGAGTGAATTTGGGAAATCCAAAGGACTTTGGAAAAGTCTTTCAGAGACAACTTGGAGTGAGGCATTTGATGGTCTTGGCATATCTCTTCTCCTGACATCAAACCCATCTATCCAGGTATTTGAATCGTCCTTTTGTTAAATAGTCTGTATGTGTGGCTAGTTTATGGTATAATTGGTGTAATTTAACTTATGTAAGACATTGGAGGCTGTGCTAGCACTATCTTGACTTTGCTGTGTGAATCTACAATCGTAGTTTCAGAAAAAAAGATTTACCAACAATGTCTTTTTCAAAAAGCGTGAGTTTAGTCCTACGACAGGTTTATTAGTATAGGAGAGTAACCCCCGAGAAAAAATAAAAGAAAAGGAGAACAATATTAAAACAAGAATAGTGCTAGCTCATAAAAGGCAAAGCCAGCAAAAGTTCTGCAGAAGTAGCAAAGGAGGTAAACATTAAAATCCTCATCCTGCCTTAAGCTCTTTTAAAATTTGTAGCTTCCATTTTCAATTTTACCCTAGTTTCTTTTTTTCATTTTAGAAGTTTTTGGTTACATAGAGATTACCTTGCACAAAAGAGCTGAAACTAGAAGTTTTATTTTGCACAGTATACCATATTTGATCAGTTGAAACAAAGACTACTGAAGAGGCAACTGAAGAAAGAAACTGGTGCAGAGTCATCCCTGTCATCTCTTTCTGCCTTTTCTGCATTTGTGTTGGGTGCACTCTCAAAGTGTATAGCTACCTCCTTGACTTACCCAGCTATCAGGTAGATAGTTATTTAATGGGTCTGCCCTTAAAATTTCTGTATTCATAATCTGATTGCTTTTGTAATTCATTTAAGTTTTGCCCCTTGTTTTCTCCAAAGTTGAAAAATGCATTATCAATATTGCATGTTGAAAAGATAGATAAAGAATACCACTTTTTTCTCGGTCATTTTACAGCTAGTTGACAAAATTAAGATATGAATTGTGTTCAGGTGTAAGGTCACAATTCAGGCTGCAGAATCAGATGAAGATGGGACTAACGAAGCCCCACAAAGAAACCAGAAGACGGTTGCAGGCGCACTCTGTTCCATTTGGAAAAGAGAAGGTCCATTGGGTTTTTACAAAGGTTTAGAGGCACAGATCCTGAAAACTGTGCTAAGCTCAGCGTTGCTCCTAATGATAAAGGAGAAGATCACAAAGACGTCATGGGTTCTATTGATTGCACTTAGAAAATTTCTCTTTATCACCTCTACTAGACTCAAGAGTGCTTGATCCCCGGGAGAAGATTAATCTTGGTGGGACTGGAGGACAGTTTTTATTTCACTGTGAGTCAATTTCTTTTGTTCAATAATAGTGTGTGGTTCAACAGTTTAGTTCCAACTCATGATATGTAGGTAGTAAATGTGATTCAGCATTTGTTAATTCATCGAATAAAGAATCAAATGCTATCAACATCAAGGTAATTCAATGGCAGAATTGATGCAAACATTGATTTCTTATGCTTTTAAGGAAATGCAGATAGCTCCAAGCTGGGTCGATCTTATGGTAGAACCAGATTGCAAACAATTTGTAATATCTCTTCTAGACTTCAAAACCTAAGTAGTTAATGAATGTTTTGTGGGTGGCTTTGCTTTAGACATAATTAAATCTTTTTGTGTTATGTTTCATCTGGCAAGGCTTGAGAAACAAACAAGAGCATGCAGCTTATAAACTCATGCAATCAAATTTTCAATACTAATAGTAAATCTGTTGATTTATTTAATACTTCAATAAGCCACAAGGACTGATACATTTCCTGGAAAAACAATGACATAACAAATAGAAAATGTAATACCCGTACAATTCTCTTATCTCGGTAATACAGATTTGCTCTCAGCAGTCCTCCAGTCAAAGAGAAGAGGTATGTCAAAATATAAAACAATTTGATTTCTATCATGATAAAAATGGAAAATAGATGTATCTGTAAATTTCATATTTTCTAATTTGTGGGAAAATGCAATTTCTTGGTATCAAAATATCAATACAGCACCAATTAGCCAAACGAGCAAGTAGTGAATCAAACCAATATTGGAAAGCAGACTGGCTGCATTGAATGGCACAAAGCTTCCTTCAGGTGTGCTTGTGGTCAAAACAACAACAATCCAATTACCTTCAGAACCAATACCAACTCCTGTAAACTTGGTGTCATTGAGACTTTCTGAGTACTGGGACTTGGTAAAGTTTGAGAGCACACGACTAGAATCCAGGTTAGGAATGCATGCAGGCAAGACAGCTCCATCCCTTGTATTAGAGATATTCAAATGGCACTTGTCTAAGAGGTCTGGGTAGTCGGAAAATGCAGGCTCAGTGCCAGGCACTGTATTAGCACCTGTGGTGTTGGTACAGGGTTGGTTCTTAAATTTATCAGCCATTTCATCAGCAAAGCATTTTGCATTCTCATTTTCTGTTAGGGCTGTCAACTTTAAGGATTGCCTATAGCTGTTAAGGCCTTGCAGCAGTGTGTCCTCCTCATCTGAAAAAAAAAGTAGCTGAGAGAAGTTAAGTTTCAAGATGTTAAGTGAGAGAGTACTTTTCCAAGTCATAATTGCCTAACATCCAAACAGTCAACAATGATATGGATATAAAATCCCAAGTAGGTCTGGTAATGCATGAAGATTAAACATAGTGAACAAAGAAAAATGCAGGCAATTAGGCGACTACAATGAAAGAAGCTGGCAAGATGTTCAGGAACCTATATGTAACCAATATGTCAATCTCTCTTACAAAATCATATAATATGACAAGCTCAAAATATGGAAATTACGGTGAAGATCCTACATTTTGCCCTTCATCTGTTCCAGTATAAATGGTCAAACCAACATGATAATAAAGTTTAAAGCCTTAATGTTTGATTAAATAGAGGAAATTTCTGGTGTCTGCTGTTATACAGAACAGGTAACAAGCCATCTATGAAGATCCTCAACATATTACAACATAGAGAAGGTGCAATAACTCTTAGTTCCTAGAAGTTATCAACTTTTAGGATTCTCAGATTGTAGTTACTTATCTCTAAGGTTTGTCTGAGGTTAAGAAGATCTTGCACTAAATTTAATTGTGAAAAAGGCTTGGGAAAGGAATGGTTTAGAGGATCAATCAAAAACATTAATTGAAATAAAAAAAATAGCATTCATTAGTGGGACTCATCAGTTAGTTGATTAAAGAAGCATGTGGCAGACTTAAAATACACAGTAGTATGGTTAAAGGTTGGACTATTTGCACTCTAATAAGTACTCTCCACACCCATATTTGATATTAAAAATTATAATAATATTCATAAAGTAATTTACTAGTAATGACAATTCAATATGCTTAAACAAAAATTATTATTAAATGAAAAATATTATTCTTTACCTCCATCCTTCACACCTATTCATTATATATTCTATAACCTTAATTTTTTTTTACCTTTCAAATTATTAGATCATTTAAAAGATTGAATTTCTAAGAATCACAATATATCTTTATTTTATATTTGCCCATAGAGGTTTGAGTAAAAACATTGTTGTTCCAAAAAATTAATTAAATCAATACAAAGCAGCAAACTCTGCTACTGCAAGAAAACAACAAAATTTGGTGCAGAAAGTAAATCGCGGGGAAGCTGCTTCATCAAAAGGAATAGCAAGATGTCACAGAAGCAAATTATAAAGAGCAGTTGCCCTGTTGTACAAGCAAATAAAAGCAAAGAGAAAAAGGCTTCTCAGACTGAAAGAGGGTTTCAAAGTTTCAATGGAGAGAGATTTTTGATAAATTTTGGACAAATAATAACGAGAGTCAAATCCTTGAAGCAGTAAAAGGTGTTCTTTTTTGAGTTTGTAAGAACAACAGGTTATTTTGTTAAAAGGTGCAGAGAAAAGAGTGAGGGAGTACAATGAAATGAGTAAACATTTCTGTAAATGGTGTTCAGGGTATTATTTTGGGTGCAATAACCCCACCCAACGATTGAAAGAAAAGTTCACAACTTTATGTGGATCTAATGGCTAATAACAAGCAATCTTATCAAAGCAAATTCATTAAGTGGTTGCTCATCAGTATTGTCAAAGAACAACCTGCACTAGAAATGGTGAAGCAGCAACATTTACGGAAATTTTATTCTAAATTTTCATTCCACATGATGTGACATGGAATGTGAGATTGCTCATAGTACAATGCATTATTAACACAAACATGTGAGTCAAAGTCACAGCAATAACAACCTAAGTAAGCACCAAACAGATGTTAAAAAAAAACTCCATTCCATTAAGTACAAATCCATCAGATCAGTGACTAAAGATCACTGCTTGACGAACAAATCAACTACCCAGATCGATGACTGCTGGACAGATCTCATCAGAATTAGTCTTATTAAGACAATTAAAAAAATTTATAATAGCCCTCCAGATTTTACATCAAACTGCAGATTCAAATCAATATACCACACACCGACTATGAACATTTATAAAATCAGGCAGAATGAGCTTAAAATGAGAGAAAGATTCAGCCAAGAACCACACATGCTCGACAAACAAAACCCACATAAAAGGGAAAGAAAAATAAAAACAAGCAAAAGCCAAAGAAAAAGAGAAACAATTTAGAGAGGGTGACAAAAAAAAAGGTTACCAGGATCACATTTGACTCGGAGATTCATACAGAGTAAGGAGATAAGCAAGAGAAGATGAAGCCATGAAGACGCCATTTTCTTGTTTTCTTGTGATGATGATAATGAGACGAACCCAGAACACAACTGAGGTTGCTTCTTTAAAGAATAAACAGGTGACAGAGAAGTTGGCAAACAGTAGCTTTCAGCTCCACCAGTTGGTGCTTGAAAGCAGAGTGGTCCGAATTACAAGGAGCGCCAGTCATGGTGTCGAAACGGCGCCGTTTTCCTGTAAATTAAACTCAAAACCCTAAATGACCGGCACATACCCGACTTGCACACCATTTGGCAAGCAAACGAGATATAATTCTTTTTAATGAAAAATTAAAGAAATGAGAAAATTTTAATATTTTAAAATTTTAATTGAAAAATTAATTTCAAATTTAATAATTTTTTTAAAAAATTTTTTAATAAAGATTGCATGTGAATTTTCAAAATTACAAGAGACAAAATAGCATGGTCCACTTTCAAATTCCCTGGTCTGTCTGTGTTTCCAGCCAAAATTACAAATCTAAGCAGCACCGCTTAGAACATTCTTTGATTCGTAATTAGCAACAAACAATGAGGACTGAAACGTAATTGTACAATCTTCTCTGCGCACAAGGGCAAAGCCAATTAGTGACTGAGATAGAATTTGGATAGCGGTGGCCCATTCTTCCAATGTCCTGCGTGCATTCCATGTAAGCAAATTCATAAGTCTCCCTCTTACAGGCTTTGTTATAAACAAGCTCATTCGTTGATTTGAATTACGATTTTCTCCTTCCGTTTCCAAGGAAATGGCATTATCTGCCGATGGCCGGTTCACCCTCTTAGTAGCCAGCCAGCTGCGCGGCACGATGGGATTGGCTGCAGGGAGCAGGAACTGGAGGCTTGTCAGGTTTTGTAACAGCGATTTGATGGGCAGAAAGCTCCGCATGAATGCGACGCGGCATCGAAATGAGGCTGTGAAGCAACAAGTTCGCATGTCTCTCACTACTTACATAGCAGGCGAGTCCAAGGTGAGCTTTGTTCTCTTTCATTAATGAGTTCTTGCGAAAAATAGTGATTAAACGATGAGTCGTTTGTAGCAGAAAGCTCTTAGACTCTTGCAAAATCATGATCAGTCATGAAGAGCAAACGACATTTCAGTTTTTGTAATTTCTATTGAACGACGTATTCCGTGATACCCTTTTCACCACTGGACTTGTCGTCCAATATTTTTGCACGTAGTTAAGAGACTTGGATATGGAAAAGCGAAACGCACGTACCGTTGTGGCTGTCATTCTGGGAGGAGGAGCTGGAACCCGTCTCTTTCCTCTTACCAAGCGCCGTGCCAAGCCTGCCGTAAGTCTTTGCATCTTTCTACCAACACACAATCGTGAGCTTCAAACACTGTTAATAGGCAGAAAACTTATCTTGCTATTCAAAGTCAAAAGTGTTCTTAAAAGCGCTTATCCTGTTAAGTGTTTGCGTTGTTTTAATTGAGAGTCACGTACTGGGTTATTAGCAAACAGAATGCAGATAGTTGAGTAAGTTGTGGGAAGTACTCTTTCTATTTTATGAATCTTAGGTTCCCATTGGAGGTGCGTATAGGTTGATTGATGTGCCAATGAGCAACTGCATTAACAGTGGAATCAACAAAGTCTACATTCTCACCCAATTCAACTCAGCATCACTCAATAGGCATCTTTCTCGTGCTTACAATTTCGGCAATGCGACCTTCGGAGACGGTTACGTCGAGGTAAAGTTATTTGTGTGTATGCGTGTTTCAGAATTCTTGAACTCAAGAAAGCTTGCTGATGTTTCAATGAACTTGGATAGTTTAGTAGTATGTACAAGGTCATTCAAGGGCAGTTTATTCCATGTATATCAGGTTTTAGCAGCCACTCAAACTCCTGGAGAAGCAGGTAGAAACTGGTTCCAGGGTACGGCAGATGCTGTGAGACAATTTCATTGGCTGTTCGAGGTACCCAAACTCTATTCCCGAATTGGTTACTGGTTGATGTCTTGCCCTAAACTTAAAATCATCATCAACTCAAATAGTTAACTATAAGAGCAAGACAATGGAAACCCCGGAAGAAAGTTAAGATTACAGTATGCTTCTCATGCCATAGGGCCCAAGAAGCAAGGACATTGAAGATGTGCTGATTCTATCTGGGGATCATTTGTACAGAATGGACTACATGGATTTTGTTCAGGTATGATAGAATATGCCGTGTACTCATAAAATGTTGAATGGAAATCATAAGACTTTTGCATAGAATTATTTCTCGTGTTTTAAGCTATTAACATGCACCTCTTCATTTCCAGAATCATCGGCAAAGTGGTGCAGACATCACCATTTCTTGTTTGCCAATGGATGACAGGTACGCCATTGCCGGTAGCAGATTTCTGTCAACTGAATATGCCACAAACTGAAATTTCATGGTTCTTGCAAATTCGTCATGCTTTTACGCATATCTTATTGTTGCTAACTCCAAGTTCAAATACGATATCTATTTTTATTATAGTCGTGCCTCAGATTTTGGTCTCATGAAAATTGACAACAAAGGAAGGGTACTTTCATTCAGTGAGAAGCCCAAAGGAAATGCCTTGAAAGCAATGGTAATATTCAAGTTTCTGATTCATTTCAATTCTAAATCATGACTCTGGTTGAGAGCCATCATGTCAATTTCGCTCATAATACAGGCAGTAAATACAACAGTTTTGGGACTTTCAAAACATGAGGCTGAAAAAAAACCATACATTGCTTCAATGGGAGTTTATATCTTCAAGAAGGAGATACTCCTCAATCTTTTGAGGTACCTGAAAATTTTAGCTTAACATATAACACATACAAACATATGCAACACTTAAATATGCCATTGCAAACTCTGTTCATAGGAAATTTTAACGAGATGTTACTAATTATTATTGATTTCAGATGGCGTTTTCCAACTTCAAACGATTTTGGATCAGAAATAATCCCTGCTTCAATCAGAGAATTCTTCACCAAGGTCAGCACTTGATCTAATCTCTATGAGAGTAACTGAAAGACTAGTGTTCTCCTTCAAATAAAGAACCTAAAAGGAGAGTTTTGATCATATTTGTGTATGTAAATTTTGCGCAGGCTTATCTGTTCAATGATTATTGGGAAGACATTGGTACCATCAGATCATTCTTCGAGGCAAACCTTGCTCTCACTGAGCACGTAAGTAACAAATCATACAAATCACTTCATCTCAATAGTTTTAACTTGATATTAATATTTAAAGATAAGCTTGTACTGAGAAAAGTGAACTCACATTTCTTTGTAACTTTCAGCCACCAAAGTTTAGTTTCTATGATGCAGCAAAGCCAATGTATACATCCAGAAGAAACCTACCGCCGACCAAGATTGACAATAGCAAGGTTAGTAAAACCATGCCCGCAACTTTCATTTTAAGCGTTCTTCTTGACAAACATGTGCTTCAAGCATCATCCACAATGTTTATCTACCTGGCTTATAGATAACATGCATGCACAGAAAGTAATACAAATATCACAAAGGAATTTGCCAGTACAGGGTAGACCAGCTATAATACACTATGAATGCAAATAACAATATGACATGCAGGTGAAATGAAGAGGCATTGGTGTTATTCCAATGAATCGGCCAAACAATTGGAAGAGTCAATTTCATATCTGCTTTTCACTTTCGCAGATTGTTGATTCAATCATATCACATGGAAGTTTCTTAACAAACAGCTTCATAGAACACAGTGTAGTTGGTATCAGATCTCGTATCAATTCTAATGTTCACTTAAAGGTTTGTTGGATTAATCCTTCATGTCAAGAATGTTGAAAAGTAATTTGTGTTATGTAATTTCATATATTGTAGACAAAAACCTTCCACAATAAAGCATATCAATATCCCTGTGTTATTGTTATTTTTGATAAGCTTAAGTTTACTATTTAACGACCAAATAAATGCAGGACATGGTGATGCTTGGTGCTGACTTCTATGAAACAGATGCTGAAGCGACAGCACTACTAGCTGAAGGAAGAGTTCCGATTGGAATCGGAGAAAACACAAAAATAAAGTATGAACAGCTTAAACCTCTCTGTCTTATTGATCTCTTGTATCTCATGCCTCGTATAATTATGTTATCACAGGGACTGCATCATTGACAAAAATGCCAGAATAGGGAAGAATGTTGTCATTGCAAACTCAGAGGTATGATTTTTCAAACTTATTCAAAGCAGAGGATGCGGTAGGTATTATGGCAGAGTTAAAATCTATAGACCCTCTCACCACCTTAAAGTTCTTTCTGTAGGGGAAATTATCTGATTAAGTTTTGATTGAAGCATATAGTCAATGGATCTCTAACTTGTGGTTAATTTCTCATTCACCATGGTTTTGCAGGGCATCCAAGAGGCTGATAGATCTTCAGAAGGGTTCTACATCCGCTCTGGGGTTACCATCATATTGAAAAACTCAGTAATTAAAGATGGTTTTGTGATATGAAAGATTTTTCCAACGTTTTATCTTTTGATTAACTAGGATGGAAATCAAGGGAAAGTAATATGAGCTATTTACCATTATGTGAGCTAATCACAAGTATAGATGTGATAAGCCTGAGAACAGTCAAAAGTTTTATTTATTACATGAATGCACAAAATACTGTTTAGTCAAAATACAGTCCTTGATTTTATCTAGTGTCAAGCAAATCTATTTCTCAAAAAAGGAAGCATTCAAACTTAAAAGAAAAAAAAGGATCTGAAAACATCAAAATGTTAGTCACCTACTCACTCATCAGAACTAGTAACTAAGAACTGAAACATGATATCAGGCTGATGATAACACCAAGAACAAATGACATCCAAAATATTTAACAGGCTTAACAGATCAATATGATACAAATAAAAGCAGTTCAAGTTTTATGCTATTTGTTTTTCTTGAAACACCCCTCCTTAACAGCTCAAATTGAAGATAATTACATAAAAGTATTCTCTTGACAACCATGGAGAGCATAATTATTTCAACACTTTCTGTTGAAGAAAATCATGTAGGTCCTCAACTAAAAGGATAATACACATACTTGTGCCAAAAGTTGATAATTTGTTCTAGCATAAACCCAATGTGCACTTAAGATTTCATGAGAAACAACTGCAAGATCTCTAATTTATTAGTTAAAGAAAGCACAACAAAATTATACTAATCTGCCTCTCAACCCTGCAATAACTGTGTATGATTAATGATACTTAAGGTCAGAAGGTCAAGTAACGAAATTTGGCAAATCTAGCCAAAAAAAAAGGGGCAAAGCCAAATGTAAATATCAGAAAAACACATTTTCATCTCATCTATTTC
Source organism: Xylocarpus granatum (assembly GCA_019650275.1). Taxonomy (NCBI): domain Eukaryota; kingdom Viridiplantae; phylum Streptophyta; class Magnoliopsida; order Sapindales; family Meliaceae; genus Xylocarpus; species Xylocarpus granatum. Next base: position 48,045 of record BNST01002017.1, read on the forward strand.
TAGTGAAAATCATTTAAAAATCAGACGGTTACTGGATTGCTTGATCTCTAAAGTATATGGTCTTCCAAATTAATTGTTTCCATTTCACCATCTTTTCTTCCATGAGGTTCATTGTCAGTATTCCATTAATCTGTCACAAAATATAGAAACTTGGAAGGAATGCAAATTCAAAGAAAATAATAGGCAGATCTATGAATTTTAAGTTAACACTGAGTTTATAATGTCAGCTCTTCAGAGTTAAACTTCAGTTCATTTTCATATCTTTGCAAAACAAAGAGCTCCTCCAATGTGATGATGTTGGTAACGGAACATTTATCATCTGAAAATGGTTTCCTACCTGTTCTTCCAGCTCGATGAAGATAATCTATAGCAGTTCTTGGCATATCAAAATTGTATATATGAGTAGTTTCTGGCAGGTCAATCCCTCTGGCTGCTATATCAGTAGATACAAGAAGATAGCCTCCTCCTTGTCTTACTTCCTGTGTTGAAAAAGTGGATACACCAAAACATGTTACCCCAGCTATAGATGAGAAATGCTCTTGCATTTGCACAGACAAGGAACTGCAGCACTTATATCCCATCCAAAAGAAAAATAAAAGCAGAACTTACAGATAGTGAAGCTGCTCGTGAGTTGAAATTCATGTCTTCCTCCAGAAGAAGGATGTCTGATGAACCTTTATATGAAGTCTTCAAGAAATCAACTAAAATGGTTGTCAATGAAGCATTTCCAGCTTTCTTTGACTTCTCTGACTACACACAGTGGTCTCACCAAATAATTATCTGACTGATGGTTACGACTTTTCAGAAGTTGAGTTAAATATAAAAGGGTTGTCAAATTTGATACATTCTATTATTTCAAACTACATAAAGAATTATGATTACTTAATGACACCTCAAGAAAATCGTCTCTACTTAGCATGCAGGATAAGTAAATTTTTTGCAGAACCAAGCAATATACTATTGGTGATTAATTCATAAAATATTATATAATACTGAAGCTGAAGCCAGATTTTAAGCCTATTTTAGGATAAAATACAGCAAATGAATCTTTTCAACAAATTAACAAATGAAAAAGGACATGGTTTGCAAACCTGCTCACCAACAAAAATAATCCCTGACTCTGTTGCATCAGCCTGTAGTAAGGATAGCAATGTTTGATACTTCATTTGTCTACCACATATCTGTATGTAACACAATATGAACACCATCCACATCAGGTCTTTATAAGAGGAAAGGCACAGGCTAATAAAATAAAGTGACTAAGGAGAGTATTAATTGGTAAAATAAAATCATTAAAACAGTTCAAAAAGAGTGACTGACAGCAAATTGGAATGCATAGAATAAATCACAAATTATAAATTTTCTTACCACAAATCTATGATGAAGGCACGAAGGCAATGGTTTTATTGCATTGACATGAACATGTGCTACGTCACTCTGTAAGAAACATCAAAACCAGAATGTATGTCATAAAACTAAAGACAGCATTGTCCTGGTGAAGATAACATAAAAACCAGAGCCATTGACAAACCTTGGTCCACTTCTGCTGTACGCAGTCATGTAAAAATCGTCGGTGCTGGGGAATGGATGCACTAGCAAAAACAGTCTGACGGTTATTGCATGATGAATATGATCCCAGCAGCTTTTTGAGAGAACTGACTTGTTTTGAAGAGTTGAATAAGAAATCGACCTAACAAAATAAAGAATACAAGCAAAATATTTCAAAAGAGGCTCTTCAGACTTAGGAAGTTTCTAAAGAAGGAAATATGCCTAACAAAGATTTTAGACTGTCTTATTGACATGACACCAACAAATAACCATTATAAGCAAACAATTATCCATATGCTTTGGACCATAATATACTGAATTTTGAAATCCAAAGATGTCATTTCTATCGACAGATTTTCATATAAAAGTACAAGCAAATCATCTTGTATGGAGAATTTTGAAACATAGCAGTACAGCTGGAAAAGGTGTACCACTCATTTCTCATAGAATCCTGCCTGCTATAGACAGTCAGAATTTTATACAAGCCACAACAAATGCCCATTACCTCATCGATAACCAGCACCTGCATGGACTCCAGCTTGAATATATGCTTCTCAATCAATTGGCATAAACTTACTATTGTGGCCACCACTATTGTTGGGGGATCTGCCTGAAAATTTTAACCACTTAATAAAATGCCTCATACAATAAAAACACATTTCCTTTTAATGTTTCACAATGCCAATAATAAAGCTAAAGCAAGGAAGGAAAACTGACAAAATCTTTATCATTCATCAGTCATAAGCAAGTTAAGAAGAATTTTAAGTATCATCATTGGAATTGGACCACAATAAGGGATCAAAATAAGTAACAGAATAAACAATATTTCTTCAGACCTACCCTCGCTTTTCTACTCGTGAAAAGCAAAGGAAAATAAACCAGTTTAGATTACATGCAAATGCATTATTCTACTCTTTTCAACACAACAACGGTTTAACTCCATTAAGATGTCAAACTACGGATAATGTGCATATATGAAAACATATTTGAGAAATAAGAGGACTTTAGAGGTAAAAGGACAAAAAACATAAATTCAGATAATTCAGCACCTTTAGCCAACTCTTATGTCTTCTCAACATCCCTCCATCTAAAAGAGCCATCACAGTGCATGACTTCTGATCCAAATCAGGTTCCATAGGCTTTGCCGCCAACATCCGAGCAACTTTGGTGACCTTGTCCAAAAGAAATAACAATATTACCTTGAACAATAAGATGGAATTATCACTTTATTTTGCTTATTTTATCAAACTGTCCCTTTTCATCTAAAAATCTTCTGTATGTAACTTTGCAAATAACAAGCAATTTTAATTCATATCTTACTTGCATGCCAAGTTCCCGGGTTGGCACCACAATTAGTGCTTGAACTGCGGCTCTTTGAGTGTTTATCGCTGAAAATATCAACAGCAGGTATGTCAGCGTCTTCCCACTACCTGTCTAGAATATCAGAACAGAGCAGCACATGAGTCTGGTCGGCAAAACAGAAGCTCTATAGCCTTTCTCATTTCCTAATTTGATTTTGTAATTAGAATTAACCTGAGCATGAAGTATGCAATCGCGTCTCGAAAACAGAAAAGGCAGAGCTTCGCGCTGTATGTCAGTCGGTACCACATATCCAATCTCTTCCATTCTGCAGACAGTTCAGTAATTACTCCTACTAAAACACCAGCTCAGTCTAGGAGAGACATTAAAACGAGTCAATTCCAGATACTCACCTTTGAAGCACCTGCTCGGGCACGTGACCTTGGCATATTTCACGCAGAGACAAACATTCGTTTCCGGTTCCGGTTCCGGCATCGACTTCTCGCGTGTTGACTGAAGTAGAGCTGAGAACGTCTCGTAAAGGCCTGGAGCAATTTGACACGGACAAAGGAGCTCGGTTTGTCAAGTTAATTCTAGACGGAGAAGCCAACTTATGGACAATTCGTGAAACAGGAATCAGGTGGGTAGCCGAAATGGCAGCCATTTTCTCTCGTTTCGGCTCTAGCAGCCGAACCGAAGAGATAGATTAGCCGATACTTGGTTTTGTTTGGGTTGGTGCCGATTGCAGACGAGAATTACTGTATGGAAACGCAGTTCGTGTACAATGGCGAAGGCGGGACCCATTTGAAGCATTATCGAATTTGGATCGTACGATGACGATCAAAATTTGCATCCGTCGTTGGACGGCATATAAACAACGAAAAAAGTACAGTAATTAATTTAAAAAATGAATATTAGAAAAAAAAAGAAATAAAATAATTAATTAAAAAGGCAGAGAGGGACTGGTTCAATTCAAAACCAAACCGTCTGAATCGGATAATTTTCCTGCGCATTTCTTCCTTATTCCTCTTCTCTCCATAAGTCTTTTCTTTGACCACTCACACTTTCTCTCTCTTTCTCTACACTTTTCTGGGGTTCCTCCATTCCATTCTCTACGTTTCTCTCCAAGTCCTTTCCTCTTCAGAGTCTCTCTTCTCTCCACATTCTCACTTTCAATGGCGGATTTCACAGCCTCCTCCTCCTCCTCTTTAACTGCCAGATCGTCCTCAGGATCCGTTGACGATGCTTTCGAAGACGCTTGCAGTATCTGTCTCGAGTCTTTCTCCACCGACGACCCTGCCACTGTATGCTGATCATTTTTCTCTTTTGGTGTTTCAATTTTTGCTCTTGTTGACGATTGAGTTCGCGGTCGTTGTGTTGCAAGTCCAGATTGTTTTGATTTGTTGTTAAGTCATCAATGTACGGCACTGTTTGATTGGCAATTCAGCTGTGTCAGTTATTAACTTTGGAACGATGAGATCAATGCTCTTTTGTGTGTGTGTGTGTGTATAATTACCCGGAGGCTTCAAAAATCGCTAGTGACTGTAAGCAAACAGAGTCTCGTTTTTGTTAGATTGAAATTATGACTATAAATGTTGGTAATATAGATGAATTTGATCTTGATTATTATCTATATTATCGTAATTGTTCACCATTATTTTTTAGCTCGTCGGTTGTATAACACAGCGTGATTAATATGAAGTCTCTGTAGGTTAGACTTCCACTTGGTCTGATTCAAATATAATTATCAAAAGACTTTTTTTTAGTGAAATTAATTTTTTTGTTTGAATTAATATAATGGTTTGATTGCTGAATGGTTTTTCTTCATGCACATTGCTTATCTAATTATAATCTTGAGACTATTTTAAGGGATTGAAATAATGTGTTAATACAACTTTTTAGATACTTCAGTTTTGAGTAATCAATAACCTTTTGGATGCTGTGTCTTGTTTCAGGTCACCAGCTGCAAGCATGAATATCATCTTCAGTGTATTCTTGAATGGTAAGTTCGTCTTCTTCTCTGGCCCTATGTGATTTGATGAATGAAGACTCTTTAATTTAATTCGTTCTGCATTTAGGTCTCAAAGAAGCAAAGAGTGCCCCGTATGTTTGCAGCAGTTTATCCTGAAAGATCCAGCCAGGTATATGACATCTTTTTTGAAAGCAATCTCACCCACTATGCACACATATGCAGATGTCTTTATTGTTGGGTGTCATGCTGATGGTAAGAGGCTAATTAATATCCATGTATGCATTTGTGTCTTTTTTGTTCCTCTTTCTGACTATTATTTTCATACTCTAGTCAAGAGCTTTTGGTTGCCATTGATAATGAAGGGCGCTCCAAGCCAAGGAACATATCTTCTGCCTCGCCTGTTGCTTTTCCCTGAGGATTTTGATACTGGGCTGGTGATTATTTAGTTTTGGCTTCAAATCATATCTTTAACTTCTGTTTTCTGAATATTTGGTTCATGAGATTAAATCTTCTATTCTAATATTTGAAATGGAACTTTTTAGGGTGCAACTTACTTGGATTATGATGATATGGAAGCATGTGTTATGCAACATCTAGCTACCGCTCGCTATTTTCGCAGGAGAGACATACAGAGATATCCTGTACTTGATGTTGCTCAAGTTTTTGATTCTAATTCTGTTGCAAATGTTCCTGGATCACTGCCAACAAACATGACTTCACCAGATCCTGGTCACAGGGTCATCTGAGGGTGATTTGCCAACTTCTAACATACTATCGGCTGTCAATGTTCAACCACCCTCCTTTGTTATTCCTGTTAACAGAGATGGCCCTGTTAAACCCAGGTATTTGCTCTGAAATGAAAAGTCTAAATGTATTTCTGGTATTAGTTGTTTATCAACTAGCACTTGGCAGGCAAACCCTAAGGGATGATACAAATGATGTGATCAGTTCCTAACCAAGAGGTCAAAGTGGATTTATAGTAATGTTATGAAACTTTTTGCTACAAGGATCTTGCTTCCATTGCACATGTTTTTTGTTTGAACACATCGTGTACATATCTGTCTCGTTATTCACTGGATCATTTTTCAGAGTTTTCTTTAGACAGCCACCACCGGATAGTCCAAGGAGCCCAAACCCAACTGAGATATTCTCCTTCTCAGAGTCTGTCAAATCCAAATGGTCTGCTGTTTCAACCAGGTAAATGAGCTGCAACTTGGTTCTATTTGGAATTGATAATTATTTGTTTCAAATTGTCATTCTTATTTGTTTATGTTTCTTGAAAAGGTATAAGGAATCAATCTCAAAAAGAACCCGCAATTTAAAGGATAGGTTGCTTGCTCGGAACAATTCTGTTAGGGAACTAGGTAAAGAAGTTCAGCGTGAGATGAGTGCAGGAATTGCTGGTGTTGCAAAAATGATTGAGCGCCTAGACATTGCCTCAAAACAAACTGGAACCTCTGTCCCTGCTTCTGGTAACACAGTGGGGACAGCTAGTGCCTTATTTAAAGGAAAGGGTGTGCAAGAGAGCGTTTCCAACAAGAGAAGCACTGAACTTGCTCCTGATTTAAGTTCAGATGCAACCCCATATGTCTCCAGTATCAATTCAGGTCAATTGGAAATATCATATCAGGTTAAAAACTTGGCTCAGAATGCAGCTTTCACTCTCATTTTTTGCTTATTTATATTTTTCTTACTGTTTAAGACAGCATCAGAAACCACAGCTGATTCTATTAGTGCGTTATCAGAGCATAGTACGAATGCATTACAGAAATGCCCGTTTTGAAATAGCTTTCGAAATCCAACCTGCTCATACTTTGAGAAGTATGTAGAAAAGAAAGCTAGCAATAACATGTCAAAACAGAGAATAAATTAGGGATATATAATTCATGGTTGGTTTTGATAATCATTACTTTCTTTCGGCAGAGATGACTGATGATGAGGAATCAGGACTTCATCAGCTAGAGGCAATTTGTTACAGACAATGCAAGTGACGTACGGATGAAGAAACCAACACACTCACTGGTTTGCGTCCTGCATTGCCCCCATATACCAAGTAGAAGCAATAGTACAAAAGCTATTTCAGGACTAGCCTGTAGAGTAACCATAACTTTTCTCTTTTTGAGTGATGAGACCAACGTAGGAATTCTGGAGAATTCCTAGTTTCTTCCTTTGGCTCCTATTGATTGCAGTTGCTCTATTTTATTAAGAAACTGTGTACCTAGTGCATTGCCATATTGCCTTGGGTGCCAATACTGAACATTGTTGTTTGCTAATTTACTTTATGTTTTTTGTGATTACAAACATCTACTTTTGAACACTATACAACTGCCAACGATAACATTATATACACGTTACCATATGGATCAGGGAGACAGCACACTTGGACCAACAGCCATGGTCCTGAGTTTATTTAGTACGAGTCCATCACAGGCGCACGACACACTTTCAACTCAGAAACACTGTACAATTTATATGCCAGGACCAAGCATTGACAATCAGCCGCCTAAAAAGCCAAATAGTTTATGAGCAATTTTGATTAACAAGAAACTGTTAGAGGGACAGATTAACGTGCCATTAGGATGGAGAACTTGCCGGTGAAGTACGAAGCACAATATCAGGAGACGCCAAGAAGATGTAGGATGGTGCTATCTCATAAGGCTGAGCTGCCCTCCACCCCAAGTTCTTAATCATTGTCTCCGGGTAAGTTGCATGCGTGTCAATGTCCAGTACCATGTGGCGCACTCCGTGAAACGAGTTTCTCTCATCCGTGCACTCGGTAATGGTTCATGCTTCCATCCACATCTCAAATCTAAGAAATCTGAAACCCGCGTAGCCGTCTGTTTACGGAAAATTGTCGGCATTATTTGACCTTTCGCCAGAAGCAAGGTCTTCTGCTAAGCCCAAAATTTGGAGCCTATCTAAAATTATACAGTTCAAGGATTTCTTACGAGAATCAGCCCACTTCTATTACTACAGTACTTGTGTGAGCCAATCCCAAAGAGGAAGAATCAATCATGCAGTTGCGTCTGCATTTTCTGAAGGCTGTACGGATTTCTATTGTAATAAGAATGACTACCGACCAGGGCAGAAACACAGCACAGCCATAAAACATTTCTAACAGGAGTGCAGTTCCAACTACAAAAGGAATTCATTAAGGTACCCACGGCCATCTTTACCTTTATTTTTTAAACTTTCTCAAAGTTTTTAAGTCTTCTCAGTATCCATTCAAATAATATTTATTTATATTTTAAATTTTTTAACATATTTTAATTTTTTTTAAAATCTTATAAACTTAACAAACCCCACTGTAAAAATATGTAAACTGCTTTTACCACAAACTCGTTCGCAGTGTAGGTACCTCAAAACTTATTTCTCAAGGAGGATCAGCAAATGTCAAGAAATACCCTGGAGGTATCTTGGAGCAACTCTTCCAAGTTATTATCTGCTGATCTTTCTTTTGTTTTACTAAGAGTAACAGAAACACATGTTTTAAAGTGTATCACAAGTTCAAGTTGAGTGCAAATGATGTTGAAACATCTTCAGAGTTGTCCCAAAATGACATCGGCACTAGACACCTTCATGTCAGACGGGGCTTCCTCTACGTTAAGAGCCTTAATCTTCCCATCCTCTACATATGCTGACCATCTACACAAAAATGATAGTATTATCTAGTAAACAACAGGTTATGAAGTTAAATCTGAACTGACCATTCTTATCTTGGATGGATAGTATTTGGTAAATAAGGTAACAGAAAAAACTAATATATAGTGCTGAGGATACCTTTCAGAGCGAGGCCCAAGCAAAGCAGCAGAAAGATCTTTTCCCAAGTCCAAGCTCTTGTGGAAGCTTCCATCAAAGTCAGCATAGAATTCAATCTATTAAAAGGAAAAGCAGAAAGTAGATGCTGTTACTAATGCTCTATCACATAGCATCATGTCAGAAAACACTTCTCAACCCCATCTCTCATTGAGGACAAAAGCAATGGAGAAAAATTAAACTGCACAACAGGGTCAATTAGGTTAGACCCATACACCAAAGACTAACCACAAAGGGGTTGTGAACGAAATCCCTAACACATCAATTTTCTGACAAAGTCAAGATAATAATTACAAAGCTTACTTACAGCATCTTTAGCTTGAAGTTTGTCTGCCCAGGCATTCATAACATATGGATCATTAACAGCCACACAGATTACAGAATTGATCCCTTTAGCCTTGAATTTGTCAACGTTATTCTTGTAACTAGGGACATGCTGCAGTGAACAAACTCCAGTATTTGCACCCTGGAAAATGGCAAATAAAAACAATACACCAAATAAGAATAAAAACATATTTGTCTATGTAGAAACTAGTGTCTTTTGGGCATTTATCACTCTTCCATAATCCAATCCTGATTTCTAGAGCCTGACAGTTAAAAACATATGTCTTGGAGCCTTATGTCTTTGGACTCACAATATCAAATAAAAAAAAATCATCAAACCAAATTCAAGACTTGGAATTAGTCTCACTGGTCCAACCACTTAAGCACGTCAGGTTCAAGCATCATGACATAAAACCATCTTCAAGCAATTAGGTGACAGTACATCACCACATGGATGAACAGCCAAAACTTGGCTAAAAGGAGTTTTTACCACCATGTTGAAGAAAATGTTATAATCATCAACGAAGTCATCTGTATTACTGTTCTTTGAACACAAAAATCATGTAGGTTCCAATAGCACATGTAGATCACCTTCTGCTTAAACAGCAAATAAAGATTAAGATACTATAATCTGAATCAACAAATTATCAAATGACCATTTCCTTTTTGTTATTTACCACTACAAAAAGAATGATAAAGCACTTATCACAGCAGCTCACTTTATTCGTATGCAAATATGAGTAATTGCGATACGTCAGTCCATCTTAACACCAAGAGAACATATTCAGCTATGTTAAGCTTCAGCTTTTAAAAACAAGTCCCCGATAACAAATGGGATATTTTTCATTTCCATAAACAAAGGCATCAAAACAGAGACTCCATTCCAACTGGCTATACATCCAAAGTTGATTTCTTTCCAATAAACCTCAAGAGCATAATTTATCACTTTTCTAATGTACCGAGAAAATTAAGTATGTACCGATAATTAGTCATCAAACGACAAATTATCTAAATATGAAAATATAAAAACAACTCATAATGGAAGCAGCCAAGAAACTGAGAGTAACTTACAGGGAGCCCGAAAATGACCACTTTCTTGCCCTGAAACGCACATTACAAAAGAAACCAAGCAGGGAAATGTATCAATAAACTTCATTATTGAAAATTGATGTTTTTGTTTTTGTAATTTCAAACCGAACTCTAACAGAAAATTGAACTTTGAAAGTGAAAACCGAAACAATGAAATTAATGTAATTTTAAATCCAAGGAGTGAAACAGAAAAATAAAATGAAAAAGACGGAACCTTGAAAATGTCCTTAAGAGGAGTGGTGGAGAACTTAGAAGAGACACCTTCGTCCCAGCTCCGAGCTTTCTGGAGAGAAACGCCGGGTGCTGCCGACACTATGTCGGTTCCCACTGCAACCGAAGCGTAAGCTCTTGAAGACGATGCAATTCGAAGACCATCTACCACCGACTTTAAAGCAGAAGAGCCGCTTCTCTTCAGAATAAGCGACGCCATGCTTCTTCCCGATAGTTGCTATGTACGGGCGTTGTCGTTTGATGGGGGAATAGCCGATGATTGTTGTCTTATGTACACGAATAGCTGGTGGATTATGAAGGGACGGGAGAGTATGGGAATGGTTGACTAGGATGCTCAGAGTCGTCTTCCACAACTTGGGCTCAACTAATGGGCCTTGCTATGATCAATGGGTTATTGATGGCCCACTATCTAAAATTTTCTTTTGTTATTATATTTAATTTTTTTTATAATGAATATATAAAATTTTACGTTGAAAGTAAATATTTTTTATTTTTTTAAAAAAAAATTATTCACAAAATAGTAGTAGAAGTTCCACGTGTCAAAACTTATGCATCAAATCCCATATTATATAAAATATAAATTAATTTTAAATTTATAATAATAAATAATAAAAAATACTATTTAACGAGTTAATTTTTTAAATTAATGATATACGTTCACGGGACACTCTCTTGATATCAATAATGATAATGATAAAGATTATCGACCAATTTTAATTAGTTTTTGTCTGTACTTGAACCAAAAAATGAGGATAGCCTGTAGAACTTTCACCTTCTGTTTGTTGTTCTTTGCAGGGGAAACATAGAGAAAATTTATGTAATTCTTGAGTATTAATAATAAAACTTGAATATTGGAGGAAAGTACAAAAAGGTTTTCTAATCTGCAGAGTTTATTTGTTCTATGTATCTCCATTAAAAAACATCTAGGCAGATGCTGATATCTTAGAAGAGGCATGGAATCTTGTTTCTTTCAAAGCTGATGCTGAAATCTGGCTAGAAGACTAAAATCACTTCCCAGCAATGCTTCACCAATTGGAAGGATCATAGAGGTCTCCATTAGAGAAGGATGCACATCCATGTGGAGTTGCAAGATCTTCCAAGCCCCACTTAGCAAGCATTCACTGAGTTACTTGCAGAATCTCTATTTGCCTGAGATAAAAATGGAATGAGATCTTCACATTGTAGATAATAATTTCAGTGCGGACAATTGAAAATGCAAGGAAAACAGACATAAGAAATATAAGTTTCGAAAATAAATGTCAATACCGGAAGAAGCAAAAAAAAAGAGTTAAAATTCCAAATCAATTAAGGTAGTTTCAATACGTGAAACCAAAATTACATAAATGCAAACACTGTAAAGCATCCACACCAATGGAAAAATGCAAACACTGTTAAACATCCACACCAATGGAGTAAGGTTATGGAGTTTCAAAAGAAGCCTAGTCATTGCTCATTGTAAAGCATTCTATAGCTAGAAGTAGGTTAAATGTTTTAACTTTTTTGTCCAAACAATTGTAATGTTCGTTAAGAATTACTATCTGATGGTTTAGTTCTATATTTTGATCACTGGGATTGTAATGTATGGCAAATTGTCAAGAGGCAGAATCATAAGCACACAGCTTAGCAGACACACCATAATCTAGAAATATGTTGATCAAGAACAAGAATAAAGAAACTGGCAACTACACTTATGATTGCAGTAATTATAGACCAGATTAAATGCAAGTACCAGGTCCCTATAATTTATTTCCAGGAAGACAGTAACTAGAGAAAAAAGATTATCAAACTGAAAGCCTTTAACAAGAGCAGGAAAATTCAAGCACATCTCATATTGGAATAGATACAAAAATTTTCAGCAATGTATCAATACAACCGAAATGCAGTAAATCATGCAAATCAGGGCTGTTTTTATATGCAATCACTAATCATGCCATAACATAAAGTATAAAAATAAAGAAGGAATATGTCAGATCTGTGAGCCATTTGCACTTCTTCTCTTATACATTTAAAAGTTAAAATGATACATTCTAAGTAGCAAGAGAAGATAGCACAGGTGAAACTATATTTTGTAAGCAACTTACTTTTCCTTTGTTCATGCCACTTTTCTATGCTGCCATACCAATTCCACTGGAAGCATAGACCAGCAAAGCGCAACAAACCAGCAGTAACCACTTCAACAAATGCCATCAGGACTGATCTCTGAGGAGATAAGCCAGCAGTTGCTATAGACAGAAGGAGTCCTTCAAAGTTGCAAGGGACAATGAAACTACCAGACTGGATGCCATTTAGAGCTTTCTTAGCCACTTCATTGGCTTTCATTGCACCAGATGAGGCTGCTATAATGCTGGTGAGCTGTGGTCTTCTCTTGTTTTCTGCAATCAAGTGGCAATTTCCAAGTTACATACAGCACAAACACAATGAACTCCCGAAAATTGCAGAAGTAGCCACAAATTTGACAACATATTTCTTAAAGAGCTTCTCTCTAAGGTGTTAGACAATGTCACATTATCTTGCAGCTCCTCCTTTAAATTCTTAAAATTTCAATCCAGGAAAATACAGAAATGAGAGGTAAAAATTAGAAACAATACCTTCCTCTAGACCAGGAGTCTCTGTGTCTGGTGGGAATATAAGAGAGACATGGATGTCATCTTGAATAACCTCTTGTTGCAATGCTTCTGCTATACCTCGTAGGCCAAACTTACTAGCTGAATAGGCTGTGTAACCATAAACACCCACCTGCACACAAAATGATTCCATATCAACAGCATACACTGACATATATGAGCATGAGGACTACTCTAGCAGGCAACATAGCGCCTATAGTGAATGACACATCATGTGGCGCTGTCCTGCAAAACTGCCAATTGTCACATGGCATCAAACCATTGGTGTTGCAAGTGAAACTACGGTTGAATGACATTGCATCGCATGGAGCCATTCTTCAACACTATGACATGTAACAACATTGTCAGACAGTATGATGCCATTGGTGTAACATTTAAAACTCATCACCGTCGTGCTGACTGCCCAAGCACAAAGTTCTGCGCATTGGCTAAGCAAGATCATTCATCATACCAGTTATATATTCATTATGAGAGCAGTTCTAATGGCCACCATTAGCACCGTTATTCTTACAAAAATTGAAACAGTTTTAAAACGATGCATACTAATAGTAACATGGCACAACCGCGCAGCATCACATGTTGGGCACAGCAAGTTATTCATATTCCAAAAGTACCACATTTTACACCAATTTTTTTTCTCTGTTATAGAGTTATCATACCTGACCAGCCTGAGACGACATTAAGGCGATAGCAGCAGGACCACCATTTTCCCTCTTCTTCATTGGCGGCAAAGCAGCTTTGATCACATGGAAGCTCCCCATCAGATTGACATCAATCATGAACCTCACCTCATCCAATGACTGTACCTCAAATTCACCCGGCACGAACACCCCTTGATTCACCACCAACACATCAATGGGCCCCGCCTCACCAACCGCCTTTTTAACCGCTTCGAAATCCCTAACGTCCGCCGCAAACGTCGCCACCTCGATCCCGGTGTCGAGGAGTATTGATTGTTTCGCTTCTTCTAGTTTTTGACGGGACCGGGCCAGGATGGACACGCGGGCCCCCTCTTTTGCCGTCTGGTGGGCCAGTGCCAGACCGATGCCGCTGGATCCACCAGTGATGAACACGTGGCGATTTTTGATCGGGATTTTGACGGGCTTGGGACGGACGGTGAGATAAAGGAGGAGGAGGAGAGTCAGCGGAAGTAGGAGAACGAGGAAAGCGAGAAATGCGAGGACCGCCATCGAGGATAGCCGTTTGATCTTGTCCTCGCAAGGAGTGGAGAGGATGACAGCAATTTTCCGACATTTTTGGTTTGGCTGAAGATATGTTGATTAGTCCGCTACGTCTTGCCACGTAAGCACCCAGGCGGCTAAGTGACAAATTCGGAAGACGTACAAATTTAAGAAATATGCTATATGACTTGTCGGTAGAATAATAGAGAAGTAAATGAAATATCGTTTATTCAATTTAACGGAGAAAAACACTTACCATTTGAAACAATAATTATCATATGAATGACATGTCATTTATTAGATTAGAAAGGAAACGACATGTAGCTTGAAGATTTTACTTTGGTAGAACCTGTTGATGGTGACGAGGTTAGTGAAATATAAGAAATTGTCTCTGGGAGAAGTGATTGTCATTCCACTAAAGCATGTTCGGAGTCAAAGCGTAGGTTTAGATTACTCCGCAATTAAAGTGCTTCTGATATTCCATGCTCATCGTTAAAAGTGCTTCTCGAAGAAAAAGGAGAAAGTTTGTTTAGCTCTCATATTTCAACCACTATAAATGAAATATAGAAACCAGAAGTCTCCTCTCCATCTCCATATCCGCGCTGGTTACTATTAGCTTCACCGACGACAAACACTTGTGTTGTTCTGGGCTGTATCTTGAACTCAAGCATTCTCTGTGCCAGAGCCTCATTATGTAGAACTTTTGACATTTTCTGAGTTGTACTGAATATAAGTTGTTGGAAAAGTTATGAAAGCTGGAGACATGAAAGCCATCAGTCCAGGTTGTTATGGGGCATTGCTAGCTAGGTGTGCAGCCCCCGTAGGGCATGCAGGCGAATGCAGTTTTTATCTTTTGGGTGCAATTAATCTTGAAAATTCAAGCAGCTGCATGCATCACTTTCGTTTTCTTTTTCAAGGTTACCTGGTCTACATGTGCCCGCTGGTCTCCCCACTTTTCTGAAACCAGTGGGTACCAGTTGAGATGTGGAGAACATATCTGTGGGACATCCACCAGATTTCCATCGTTTTCACCCAATAATTCTCCGAATTAGTATTTTTGACGTTTTAATCTAAACAACTTCCCCAGTACTAGATTTCTCATCATTACATAAATTAAATCGTCAAAGGATATATTCCCTCTACCAATGTCTTCGATAACATTTTGTACCCTTTGTAATTTAGTAGAAACCAGGGGCGGTCGGAGTTTTTTCGATTTTTTTCAGGTGATTTTCATTGAGTTTAATATTAAATCAAAACATGAACACAACTTAGGACGACGGCTCAAGCTGGCGTCTATGTCAGCTATCTTCAAAACCGCCATCAGTAAGAACGCCATTCATCTTATGAACATAAAACTCCTTATAAATAGAGTTTTAAACTTTTGATTATCTAGACAACATCATATGACAATAGTCTTCACCGTAATACAAATAACATGCTTAATAAGTCACGACTTCATTTAATCGAACAACTTTGTTTGGGGTTACAAGATGTTCACGGATTAGGAGATCCCTATCGGAAATGAAAGGTCATGTGAGAGCATTAAGGGCTGTCAATATGGGAAAAAAGGAGGTGGGTTCTGCATGAAAAATGAGAAATGGCAATGAAATTGATGTCCTAAACAATATGGAAATCATGATCGTTGGAAAAGGACTTGAAAACATTAGCACATGATCGACAAGTGATAATTTGAAGGAAACCTGAGGCAAGGCCTGAAGAACTTCTGTTTGAAGAAAGAAACACTTACCACCAATCATTGTTGCCAAATGCAAAGCATTTTCCGGAAGTTCTTTTAATTTTTAGGTGATGTAGGAATCCAATTCTCCACTGGATTCGCGGTATAAGTAGTGGCCAGGGTGAGAGCTTAGCATAAAGAATATTAACCAAAACATAATGATTAAAGAAAATTATACAGTGACTCTAAATGATTAACATCATGACATTACAAGAGAGACTTCGAAAGATCTTCCTACCAATCATTTACAGCTTACTGGCCTCAATAGAATCCAAAGATCGCGATGAACTGGAGCATATTGGAATATCTTCTGCTTTTGAGCTGTCCTAGCAACTAACCATTTTCTAGAAGCTGCTGTCATTTTTATTCTTGTTTTCTATTCAGAAAATCAAAATCTTTTAACCCAACTTGAGTTCTTAGCAAGCAAAAGAGGATCCTGTCAACTCTGCACACCCTAGTTCGATGTTTGCATGATAATGTGAAGAAAGAGTAAGTGAAGAAAGAATAAATGAATCACAAGAATAAGTGATTCAATGAAGAATAACACTAAAATATAGAGAAATAATCAATTGCATTAAGGCAACATGACAAGCTTATCTTACATCGTACTCAATGACAACCATACATTAATTTAATTTCATTGTTGGAGAAGTACAAACCCTTGCGTACATCCCTAAATCAACTAAAGAACAACTTTTCAATGTACATATCACTAGACATCTATATAATAAAACCATGAAATACTTGCCTCAGGACTTTGTTTGTGAAGGGATTAGTTGTGTATTATTGAATTACGCACTAGAGGAAGACAAATTATGCGTACATCCTTAGCTTTATTTCTTGGAGTTAAAAGAACGATTATAAGATACTTGGGAAATTGTTCTTGCTTTATCGTGTTGCCTGTGAGATTTTGAGTTCAATGAACTGAATCTTCCTTGCCTGTGCTTCCTTCTAGGGTGTGATGACTGAGGAATGAAGACACCAGTTCCTTTGCTTTCTCTTCTGCAACTTTGCTCATAAAAAACTGGAGACGGTACTGTTGGGTAGTTTGCTCTGGAGAAAGCCTGAAAAAATTTACAGCCAAACCTCTAGTTAAGTACAGCTATGCTGTGCTGCATAACTTAAAAATGTTGAGATAGCTAGCTTGCACAAGAAAATTCAAGTAAAAATTGCATTTTTGCTATGAAAATTACCTGGAATGAAACTGCCGGACAAGTTGCAATGGGGTCCTCGTCGTCATCCATGATAAGAAGAGAGATTTGCCTGCTCAAATCTTCAAAAAACAAATCATCTTCTACTTCCATACCTACTCAAACAAACTAGTACTTAAGTACCACTTCTTCCCTAGAGAGAGAGAGAGAGAGAGAGATGTGTCTGACAAGAAAAAGAAAGGAGACGATTTTCAGTAATGCAATCTTTGAAATCTCACTACCTTATTATTATCATTAATTTTCAAAGCGGTGGGATATAAGGGGCTATAAATAGGGAAAGGATGGGGTGATATAAAGTTAAAATGGAGTGTACATGTGAGAGTGGTGGGTCTAAATGGCAGTTGGCCAATCTGGACAAACCCCACAAGAATCATGAAGAAGTGTTATGATATGATATTATCCAGTTGGGGGAGAACATAGATGATGATGAGGCGAGCAGCAAGCAACAGCCTACACGCAGAAATCTAATCCAAGATAAAAACTCATCTCAAAATCTCCAAGCATACTTGGTTGTACATGGGTGGCTATCAACTTTTATCGTTTTCCATCCCTGCTTAAGAGGGAACAATGTATGGTTCATAATTCATAGTAGATAGTCCGCAAATATTTTAGATGAGTAACCAAACCTTCTTATCTGATGTATATATCCTGATATTCTACTTGTTTGATCGATCACAACTAAGCATCAACTTAGTCAAAACTTTAGCTGCAACAGGATCTATCTAGTTGAAACCTTGTTTGTACAGTAGGACCAAAGTGACCTCTGACTTCAGCTCTACACTAGTTTGAAGGGCCATTTGTCACTGAACTGTCTAAGCTTGTTAAAAACGCCATATCTGCTGGCAAAATTTTCCAGGGAATGACACGAAACGGCAGTAAAATACTAAAATTGCCCCTAATCGTCCTTTTAAAACAACGGGCTTCAGGTAGTGAGAAAAGGCTGCAATCAAGAGGAAAAAAGTGGACTAATCACATGCACTAACAGAGAAATAATGCTTGTTCTTTGTTCTTTTGAACCTCCCCATAGGCTCAGCTGCTTCTTGTACTTTACCCTTTCCAGAAAGCAGAAAATTGAATTATAGGAGTCATTTGGTCCACACGTTTAGTTGGCTGGCAAAGGGACACGCCCATGTGGAAGAACATGATGATGCATGGATCTATTTGATGTTGTTTTCAAATTTTATCTTCATTGTAGCATTGAATTTGATATAAATCATCCATATATATATATATATATATGCTTGCTTTCCTTATTTCTAGGGGTGGAAAACCGATTTGCTGGTAGCAACCATCGGCAGGCAGACTATAAGTTTATGCTTATCTCGGGTAAGCCCACAGGATTTGCCATCTCAACGCAACAATTTAGAACAGATGGTTTAAGCTAGAATTTGAGAAGTATATGCTAAAAGGGGATTGACTCCCCATTCAATGCAATGACAACGACACTATGGCATTAATCTTCTGTTTCTGGGTATTATACCCGCGGGCTGCGATCTACCTGGACGTTCTTCCTCCACTGTACTTGAAAAGCAGGCAGATGTTGAAAACAAAAATAAAAGAATGCTCAATGTCACAGACAGAAGTGTTGCTTCTTATCCTCCAATCAACTTTATTTTCTCTTTTTACAGCGATTTCAAATTGAATACTATATCCAAATGCAAATAAGTCCAAAATTGTGTTCACATCAATGTTTCCTTGGTAACAGATTCACATACTTAAAAGATCTTTAGCAGAATGGAGTACAAAAATATGTTACTGAATACAAATATATCCAAACTAGAAACATTGAGGCAGCTCTTTGGAGCTTGGCGGAGCTTTGTCTTTAACAAAACATTGATGCAGTATCTAAATTACGCCCCACCAGCCATATCCATATCTGCGACCCCGTCCATTCCCTTGAATACAACACGCAATTTTCTCAGACACGAGGTTTTCTTTTCCATCTTGCCTGTTGTACCAGTCACATGGATGACATCCTTCACAACTTTATCCATAAGATCATAAAGAGGTAGACTTAGGTTTGATCGGGTCATCTCTTCCAGAACTGGAGGTGCCTGCATGTAGAGATTCTTCCCTCGATATGTGACACTTGCTTTTGATAACTGCATCTTAGGATGCTCTTCAAGTATATTAATGAACTGCTCCAACACAAAGTACAATTAACAAAAAGACTTAAATAAATAAACATATTAAGAATGGCTCAAAAGTGAACTCCGTTGTCAGCTTGATGCACTTTATGATATATTTTCCCAACAGTCCCATACTTCCAGACCAAGGGAAAAAGTTCAGAAATATTAATGTAGTATTTCACTCATTAATTTTGTCCTAAAATTTAGTGTGAAATTTTCAATCAAAGTACCTTTCTACTGAGAGCATCCTTAACCACACAATTCAACGCGTAGAAGGTGTATAGCTACAGCTAATAGTGGCACATGGTGGTTCAGATCAGATTCAATAAACAAAATTTGTTCTGATTTTGCACTTTAAAGAGTTAAGAGGTTAAAGAAAAAATTTCAATTTATCAATGGCTAGCTAACACTACCAAGATTTCAGAACAAACAGAGAGAATTACTTTGTTGCCAGCTATGAACTAGAATTATTCTTGAGACAGGCTAAATTAACGAAAGTAACCCTGAGATCAAAAAACATATAGAAGCAGCTATACAAAGTAACCGAAGAAATAGAATAACCAAGAAAAAACATAAGAGAGTAATAACCAAGAAATAGAATAACCTTTTCCAAAGTAACCGAAGTGTCCAACTCAATGAGAACCCCTGGACCACATACAAGACAGTCCTTGTCCTCCACAAATTCCGTCACTTTTGTGTGTAGACCGGCTACACCATTATAACTACACAAAAGTAAACAAAATGATGGTTAGGTACAGAATAAAACCCGAATTCTTTCTCCTTGAGCTTGAATTTCCAATGTCAAGAAATGAACAGCATGAAGAATTGCATTGCTGGAATAAAATTATTAGAAAAGAACAAATGAAAGTTGGACATACGTTAGATAGTTTGATAGAGTTTTGCTGCATCCCGACACAATCTTCAAGGTTTCAAGCGCACATGCTGCTGATATAATAGCATTGGTGGAAGCAATAGCTGGTATGATGTTTTTCACAACACCCTGTAAACAATGAAGAACTTACAATCACAGGGCATAATACCAAAGAGGTAAACCCTTGAACATGACATTCATGCAATAAAAAATATGTAAGTTCAAACAAAACTTACTTTATCTTCACAGAATGTACTATACCTGAGTAAGAGAATATGTAACTCCAGGAATGCCAAAAACCTCTGCTCTCTTGACAGCCTGTGGGAGGGGATATTGGCAGCATTAGTCAAAGGACCAATAATAAAAATCAATATCAAGAGAAGCATCACTCAGTAGGTCCATATATTAACCTCAGAATAGACCCACTTCATATGTTCTGGTTCATCTGGATCAAAAGCCTTTCCACTATGTACCTGAAAACAAGAAGCATGATAAGATGAGCAACAGGCTCAAATCATCACTTATGGTAGAGAACAATTCTGAAAACGTATTACCTCGTCCCATTTGATTAAATGGGCATACTCAATACAGTGAGCAGCAGTTCTAGGGGTTTCAGCAAGAGTACATAAAGGAAATTTCACTTGAGGGGGGAAAAGCCAGATGGTACACTCAAAGCATGGTGTAACTCCTGGCATAATAACCCTTGCATGGCCCTTGAAACCTTCAGTACCCCCATCAACCAAAGGTTTGATTGTTTCTTCCCGTGGCTTGTCATCAGAATCATACTCTAAGTTTTATAGAAAAAAGGTAAGGCAAACTAAAAAAGGTATGGCAAACTAAAAAAGCTCGAGGAAAATATAAAATGTACTTTTAGAATGAAATTTTTGGTTTTAAGGATGCATGGGAGAAGCTGTGGATAACAAATTATTAAATTCATAACTTGGAAGTAATGTCACACAAAAGAACATCAAGGCAAACATGAAAATTTAATGGTACACAAAACCTAGCAAGGCATAGACAAGGAATGAGTGAATTTTTCAGTAATTGCCCAAGCAGTGGCTCAAATGAATATCAATTAGTGGAAACCCATTCAACATAAAGATGCATCTGCCATGCCCAAATTGCTATTCACCACACAAACTACAACAAAATGAAATTCTCTCATCCAATTGCCCATGGTGATTCTAAGGCCCAAGTTTCTTAAGTTTTATGCCATAAAAGTGAGACCCTTGTGGCATTCAAGCCTCCTCTCATGCCTCATATAATACGCTCGTGAGCAAGGCCGTGAGATGATTCATAATATGAAAAATGAAATGACAAAGACATTCCTTTTGAATGTTTCATAAATTAAAATCAAAAAAAATAAATAAATAAACTTTTTCTTAGAAGAAACTAACATTACAACAATAATGGAGGTTAATAGTCTCTATATTACAAGCTAAGCAATACATAAGTTAAAAAAAAGAGCCAAAGACAGACAATTAGTCAATACATACAAGATGTAATGAAAAGAAATAAAAGAGAAGGCAATGCAATTAACAGACCAAGCAAATCATGCAGAGAGAATATAAGGAAGATATAGTTAAAATATGCACCAAGAAAACTACAAGCTACAGCATTTATGTAGCTCCGAGCCTCGATCGAATCAAGACCAAGGACAATGATATTAAAATCATTATAAAACTCAATCTCTTTGTCCTCAATTCTGCAAAAATGTGGCACAATATTCACGCCACTAACTCTTTCCATGACACGCTTTGCTGCCACCTCAGCCTTCGGCTTACCAACATCTTCGACCCTACAACAGCAGTGACATAATTATAGGAGACTCTCCAGTTGAAAATTAAATAACCCATACATCTTATAAACAACCATAATATTTCCTATTTCTTATCAAAGAGAAAAATAAATAAATGTCTATAACTACCATAGTAGAAATACATCATTTTGACAATCACAACAAATACTAGGCAATGAGGGTTTTTTTTTCTTTGTCGTCTTATTATTGCCAGATTCATTAAGGTAATACTTTTTCTTCAATCACATTAAATATATTCCAGTATGGGACCTCTCCCCTAAGAAAATGCTTATGCAATTTTCCATGAGAAGGATATTTATTTCACCTTCTGTAATCGTAACTAACTCTAGATAAGTACCTTCATTTGCAGTAGATAACTGCAGAAGAGTGTGCTCAAAGACAACTTCCAAAATGGCGTCAACAATGTCTTATGATGACAAACAACATTCTTCAAGATCATCCGATGATTTCTTTCTTTATCTTTAAGAGGAGATAAGTTGAACAATCCAAGGCTCACAACAAAGTGTTCAATAATAACAGGTCTTTGAGCTATCATGCTCTTTAGGAATAGCAACAAACAGCTGAATTCAACATGGAACTAGTTTCCAGTACAAACAATAAATTATAAATAAATCCCATATTACAGCACACAAATACTAAAGAAATGTTCGCAAGATTGATCTATAACGGAAGAACCTGAAAAGAAACTGGCGGTTGAGATTGGAAACTTCGATACGGTCCATATCAATCACCTCTAGGCTTTTAAAACCCGATAAAGCCAGGTCCTTCAACAACTCACAGCCCAATCCACCAGCCCCAACCACCAAAATTCGCACATACTCTTGTATATCGTCTCTCAACTGCAACAAAAACGATCGCAAAAACAAAAAAAACAAAATCTCCCGTCAAGTGTTCACGAAAATGTCACAAAGAAAAACAAGAGTTACCTCCGTGCCGGGTTCGAAATTAGGACCCACGAGATTGCCAGGTCGAAGAAGGAGCTTGTCTAGGTCTCGGGATCGGCTCGCTGATGCGGCGGTGCCAGCCATTGAAAAAACTGTCGCTTTCTATCCCAGTATCCGATTCTACTTTAGACGGAAAAGCGCAATACCGTTGCTAAAATATAACATGGACCACAGGCAACAACAACCCACTGGTAGCCTAGCTTTTACTCTCAGGTCGTCAAGCTTTTAAAACCTGCTTCTCCGCCTGCACCTGCTCTTTGGCCTTGTCCTTATTTATTTTATTATGTACATGTTTAAGTTTAATAATCATAATTACTAATGAGTCACAACTTAATTGAAATTATTAATTAACTTATTATTTGTTCATTAATACTGAAATATTATTATTAATTTGGATTTCTGACACAGTAACTGGATTTGGACCTCGATAATCCTGGTGGCCATATGATTTCGTAAGTCCAAACATTTCTTCTGGCAGCCCACAAAGGTTTCAAACCTTCCCTTGATTTCATTTTTTCATTACAAATATTGCTTGCTCAGCTTCAGACAATTAGCAAGAAAATGCTGATGCCTTGTGCGACGGATTGAACGCTTGTCAGTAGTACTGTCCATTCACTTTTATACATTCTAAGACCAGTTCATATTTTATTGAATAGGGAACATGGTACTCGGCTGCTGTCCCAAGTTCCCAACGCAGGAAGAACTCGGTTTTAATGTCTACTCCAACTGACAGTTTTAGAAATTGGTAAAGACTGCACAATCAAGAGTGTCTTTACATTAGTTGCGAGCTACTGTACCAGAAACTATAAAACTTTTCAATTACAGGTTTATTTCTAAAGAATAATATCAGTTTAACATAATATAGCATCCAGTGTTTTAAAAAGAGTGTGTGCATGTGCGCACACAGTTGCATACTTAGGTTCAAAGAATCCCAATCTACCCGGCAGCTCTATATGTACGTAGTTGCATACTTAGGTTCAAAGAATCCCAGTCCACCCACCAGCTCCTAAAACCACACTTCCTCTTTTGTTACCAACAGCCATAATCCGGAGTAGGGAAAAAATATTTAGTCCCTTGAGCTGATCTTCGTTAACATCAAAATTTCAGACATTCATTTGATATCTTGCCGCAAAACTATGACAAAATTTGCTTTACATGGCTTTTTCTTTTTCTAATTTGTTGGTAATTTAAGGCACTATGTGCAGAAAACTTCTATATAATGCAACGGCATACAACTAAAAGACTTTCCTCATGACTCAAACCTGTGCGTTGTATGTTGAGTTTAATGCATGAGTAGACTCACGCTTTAAGAATAGTACATATAGAAGCTCGTTCCAAGAATCGGGAACTCCAGGCAGGCACCAGTGGCTGCAGTCCTGCCGATGGATTGGTGCAGGGCTTGCTTTAGGACCCAAATAATACAGAGAGGAATGCCCATCTTTCCTTCGAGCAGTCATATAGGTTACATTCAATATGTCAAACTTCCATCTGTTTGTGCGAGCTGATAGGATATCAGCAACCATTTTGAATTGGGCCCAAGTTTCAGGTGGTACCAGAGATGTTCCAAGTTCCGGCAGTGTCTCCAAGTGACAACTTCCGCCAGTCCTCCAATCTCCTCCTCTGCAATGTTATGCTAATTTAGCTCCTCCGAATAGAATGCATACTCGCACAGAAAAATCTAAGCAATGATAAGTACCATAACATACTGGCAGCATTTGTACATACCAAAATATCAATATAGAGGATTAAAATAATTATGTGATAGCATAGATCTAACCATAAGAAATTGAATTCCTAAGTCAAAATATTGATTCTCTGCCTCAAACTGATGGCAGAAACAATCAATGTAGGTGCAAAAGATGAATGTGAAGGCTTAAGTTGTAGGTATGGAGTAATGTCAATACATCAACCACATGAACAGAGACAATATGTTTTCACAAGCCTGCATTGCTGAGTAGCATTGAATATTCCAGCATAAACAAACATGAAATTTCAACAAAATCTAAATGAAGAATGCTTCGTCATGAACTAGTGTGAGTTGTTCGATGATCATTCCAATCAGAAAAGTAGAGCATTTTTGTTCCTTCCAATCTCAAGAGTTAAGTATTTTTGTAAGTAGAGATGACAAAAGGGTCGGGAGATAAGGGAGCCCAACCAGGTCTTGACACAGGACAAGCCTAACCAGCAAGTCTATTTATTACATTAAAAATATATATTTATTATAAATTTATATTTTATAAATGAATATTAAATAATTTTGCTCGTTTGGCCATTCATATTTCAAATTATTTTGGTCCTCTTATTTTAAATCAATTTAAATTTATAAAATTAATTAAATTATTTTTTTTAATTTTGATCAGCTCATTTAGGCCCGTGGCCCAGCCCAGGCACATGCCTGGCAATGTCCACATGGGCCAGCCCTTAGGGGCCATGCTAGGCCACTTTTTTTTTACGGGGACCTCGCCCATGAACTTGCCACCTCTATGTATAAGCCCCGTTGCACCACAATTTAACACATTTGCTGAGGGATAAAAGAAATGAACATGCAGAATTCAAGAAATTCAAGTGGATGGTAAAGTGTGTAAAACAAACCTGAAGTGTACAGGAGCAAACGTGCGAAAGAAGACCTGTGTCTTGCTGGTGTTCACTTCATTGTGTATCCAGCGCACCACAGTTTCTATGGACCTCTGATAAGCATGTTCCACCTCCATCCCCATTTTTACCTCTGCCCCTTCTTGAAAGTAACAACCCCTGAGAAATTATTAAAAATAAAAAGGTTGAAGGGTAAAGTTTGCAGAAACCCAAAATTAATACATCTATAGATACACTACATGCAACTACGTGATTGCCACCAACAGCTACCATTCTATTTCATTTCGGTTATTCCTTCACATCTACAAGAGATAAAAACCAAAAATCTGATGCTTACTGACCGGTCACATATATGCAAAATAGTCATCAATAATTGATAATAAGGAGGCTCCATTGTTCTTGACATAGTTTGAAAATATTCTATTCAAGCCACCATCATCAACTTCAAGTAATCCAGATAATCATATCTGTTCTCTTGCATTTCAAGGCTGGTGGGACCATCTTAAACAACCATGACAGTAAGAAAAATTGAGCTTTTAATCCTTTCCCCAAAGGCACCTTAAATGTATTTGGAGATCAAACGAAAAGTATAGATAGAAAAGAAATGAAGATCGCAATCATAAAACAGGAAACAACTGCTCAAATCACAAAAGGACATATTCTTAAAGTTGTTAGAAGGTCGCTGATATACATCTTATCATTCCTTCAAACCCAGAATTCATGTTATTAAACACAACCCACAATGGTTCCTATCATCTGAATTTACAAATTTCACCTATAGATACCAATCATGTATTTGTCAATGTTCACCATAAGATAAACGATGTATAGTCATTGATTATCACATAACTTTTAAATCTGAACAAGCTCAAACTCAAAATCTCGGCTCATCAATGCAACCTTCATTTTCAGAAATTACCTCCTAATCTCTTTCCAGATTTGATTCAAGATTTGAGAACTGCATTTCCAGAGGGAGCTCTTCTAACATGAATTTTTTGTTAAAAATTCATGTTAAAGATTTGTTTAATTTTTAAAAGTTGCCTAACTGAACCTTCTATCATAGGGAAATCAATGGTGTTAAAAATTAAAGAAAGCATTGATATTAGAGTCAAATGATTGCTTTACCCCCTAACAGTCTTCTCATAATTCCACCAGTGCCCTGTGTTGAAGACCAGCACATCAGCATGTCTCCACTTCAAAGAGTTCCAATCCATTTGGTCCAATTTAAGGGTTGTCTTAATCTTTTCTGCAGATCCAGCAGGCGGCCTGCTCTGCAGTATAAGAAATGGAGATCTGTAGTATTCCACAGTGCAGTTATAATCTTTAAACTTGAATACCAAGAATCCTTTATGCTTTGTAATTGGGCTGCCGTTCATTTCATAGATCGAATCCTTATTGGGAACAGCCGAAGAGAGCATGCAGAGAAGTGATTCCCATTGATTTCTACCAATTGAGTCACCAACAAAAACTAGCCGTTTGTTCTTCAGTTTGTCCAACATCAGTTTTGCATTGAATCTATTAAATGAAGATTGGGGAAGTGTAATCAAAAGTTGAAAAGATACAAGCAAGTTATTTGAAACCATAAATCAATATTGACAATACCAACAATTACAATCCCCATTGGGAAAAAGAAATATAAATGAATTAAAGATGTTGATCAATCAGCAACAGAACAACAAAACCAACAATCAGAATGTTCAAGCAAAATACCCAACCTAACCAAGCACTAAGTTAAGTTTTGATTTTCTGTGAAAAAGCTGATTACCAACTAATAGAAAATACTACCAGAAAAAGGATTTCGATATTTAGAAAAGAAAAGGATATGTTGTCTTTATTGATGAAATGGTTGGAATTATTGTCCTAAAGTTCACGGGTGGAGTTTATCAACAGAGGAATAAGCCAAAACTAGGAAAGGAACAAAGGAAAACATATGATTATAAAGCAGATAATGGTGGAAAACTAGAGAAGAATAGACAAAAGAAATTATGCTCAAGTATATACACAGAATTGTAACTGAAATTCAACCCCTTTTTCTCTCTTCTCTTCAGATTGCACAAACTGAAAATGTTGTAACTTTCAAAGACAATTAATAACAAAGGCTTGATAATTACGCTTACAAACAAATAAAGCAAACTAAACGTAGCCAACCTGTTTGGTTCCTCAGAAAACGCAGAAAAACTACAGATACTACATTTACAAGCCTCGAATTTCCTAGTGTTCTTATCTCCAGCTAATTAAAAATTTCAACTATAAGATGTATTAATCATACTTAGTTGAGTATAATGCACTGGTTTTTCAAGGATTAAGAAACAGAACCTTTATTTCTAATATTTTTTCCCTCAGTAATGAATGCGTTGTTAAGAAGCTAAGAAAGGGAAAAAATAAATAAAAATCAACATACCTTGGCAAATTGCAATTTCTTGGCTGCCATCTCCACTTAGTGTAGAACAAATCAGGCCTCCCATTTTCAGTACACCTAAACCCTTCATCCAAAAAACTGCAATCTTTAGACTGATACAAAGGGTAAGTCACATCCCAAACCCAATCACCATCAAACAAGTCACATTCATTTCCCTTCTCAGTCAAAAACTCAACTTTCCTCTTGCTCTCAATCGAGGAACCATCTATTTTTAGCCACTTGAACCTCTCTGATTTACCAGGAACTCTATAACCTTTAGCCACAGCCCGGTAATCCAAGAAAAAGAAGCAGCAAATCACACAAACTGTAACGAAAAAGAATCCAAGAATGCCTACATACGGCTCAAATAGCCTCAAACACTTGAATTTCTTGAAAAAATCAGAAATGGGCTCGGTTTCGTGGTCTTCATCGAATGTATTCTTAGACATTGGCGATGGAAAATCGAATTTTGCAATCCGGGTATTGCTGCTTTTGAGACAATGAACAATCTGAGAGCAAAGAAAATATATATATATATATATATATATATATATACAAATATGTTCAAGTGCGGTGACAAGTGTGGTGTGTAAGCAAAAACATAATCATATCATAAGTGAACCAATTCTTTTGAGCTCCTTTGCTTGGTACTACAGTTTTGTTATGTCACAAGAAATGAAAGGTTAAAGAAATAGAGAACCAGATGGGTGCGAAGGAAGCAAGGAAGCATTGATGAAATTATTATGCGAGGTTCACTTTTTCTCTTTTCGGCCACCTTATTGCACAGAGAAAGATAAGAGAAATGGGTTTCGATGAGTTTTAAATAACGATGTTATGGGCTTATGGCTTCGCTAATTGCTTCTACTGGTAAAGATTCTTCGATTCAAATGGAAGATTCTGAGTAAGAGAAGTGAGAACTGCTAGAACAGTGGGTCGGACTGAGTTGTGCGCTTAAAAATGGCGAACGAAATGGCTAACGATAAGATTATGATGTCTCAGGCATGCGGACAGGCGTCCCGTTCGGATTGGGCGGTGTTAGATACGCATATTCTCAGACGGTTACTGGATTCTGAAAGCTGAAGCAGATGAACATGACTGGAAAGCAGATTACGTTAATCCAGTTCTGGTGATTGTTTGTATCTACAACTTTATCTATTGAACTAACTTATCTTTCAAATTTTTTTATATATTTTAAATATTTTATTTCAATTTTAAATTTTATATTATTATTTTCAATTTTTTTTTGTTAAAAAAAAATGTACGATACACAATAAGTGTAATACACCCTCTGTATAATAGCATTTCCCTTAATTTCTATCTTTAAAAAATTTGAAAATTCGGATTTAATTTGACTATAAAATATTAATACAATCGTTATTACGTAATCCAGTAATCTGTGGCCGTACGTACCGTGCCGGTTTTATTGGATGGGACCCAAAATCTCAACGGTTCGATCTAACTTGGACAAAGACTACGACGATTGTCAGTTGACGCTGGTACCGTTGATGATTGATGGGACCCCAATCACCCGTACAAAGACACGTGTAAAAACTGTCTTCCCTCTCTGGCTTTTAACGATTTTGGTGGCCTTTCTGCCTCTGTCAAGCGTTTTTTTTCATTCTCGTAATTCAACCGCGCAAAATAACTAACCCAATGCCATGCGAGTAATAAAATTAAGAAATTGGGGGAGATTCAAACATCACCCGCAACCCTGTCTGGTACAGAATCAGACATTATACAGCATAACATGGCAGCCAAACCCCTGCTCAAATCCACGAAATTGTTGCCTTATTTATGGAAGGTATGCCGGTGCCATGGAATTCTGAATGGACTTCTAGAGGCAAGGCCCATTGCCCATCATAAACAATACACATTTCCAATACAGTTAACTGGAGATAAAAGTAGTTATGATGATACAATCGAGAATAGGATGTGAATATGACGGCAAATTCAAAAGCAAAAAGGTCACATATTCAATATTCTTCAGATCTTATTGAAGACAGGATGAATACTGATATATATATATATATATATAGAGAGAGAGAGAGAGAGAGAGAGAGAGCCAAGAAACGCATTCTTAGTGTTCTTCCATCAGAAAGCCAGCATGTCGTCTAGGATGAAGGATTCGAAGCTAACTTGAGAGCGAATTGAAGGATTCAATGCAAACTGCAGAGTTTTACTTTTAACCAAAGACTGGGTAGAATTTCTTGACTCAGGAGACTAAGCAAGACATTGGGTCCTTTTGTTGAATTAAATGAAAAGCTTAGTCTTTCATTTTGGATAGGCAAGAGAAGGAGAAGGTGAATTTCTCCTTGTTCTATGCAAGAGCAAACTAACATTTTCTGTCTGGATAGCCACAATAGAAGGTTGGGAGAAAAGAGATTATTTTACCCATACTACTCTTTCCCATCAGAAAAGGATAGCAGCAACTACAAAATCCTATATGATACATAAAGATAATGTCGTGGCAATTCTTTCACAAATCAAACTAATGCCATGTCTATGCTTGCTGAAGAATCTAAGACATATATAATGAGTTTCTAATTCATCAAAGACCCTATCGAAATGTTTACCTGAATAAAATTGTCAACAATTAAGGCAGGCAACTATACCTATAATCCAGAAAGAAACAATTATAACCTGAGGGAAGTTTAGATATCATAAAGATAGCATCATTGTTTCACACCATTGAGGAAAGAGACATATTAAATAGTCACCAAAGGGCTCCATTTCTATCATGCATGGCCAGTTGAATTCCTTGCAGTAAATATGTGCTCCAACATTCTCAGAAATGACATTTCCCTCTTGAATTGCCTCCACAACATTATTAATTGCTTTCTCTATGATATCCAAATTCCTCTTAGATGCACGGGGCTTCTGGTTTTTTTGCCTATAAAAGATGTAACACACAGATCATCTTCTATGTCCCAATAAACATTGCATGACTAGATGGCATATACCACAACAAAGAAACTGAATCCCTGCTATTTGTCCCCTTCGGTCCCAAATTCACTTCCGAGTTCCTTCATCAGCACCCTCCCAAGTTTAATGCCAATGGATCACATTTCTTTTCATTAAAAAATAAAAGCACAATAATACTACACAAAACCTTTGTCTAGACAGCAACAGCCATCCAGTAAGAAACTATTAGAGGATTCAAGAGGAACACATGGCAAACACTGAACAATGATATAAGTCAATACAAATCGCTAGATTCTGCATTAACTTCCGCTCAAAGTTTGCAACTTTATCATGAACTTACTGGTGTTACCTGTCAATGTATTATATTGAAAATATAAATGTCACAATTTGCATGGTCAAAAACTAAAATTTTAAATTACATACCATGTGGATGAAAAAATCTAGCATTAGTCAAGAAACAAAATGAAGCCCCTTTCTTTAGAAACTTCACTATGGAAATTAGCTATAGCTATGATCTTTAATTCATTATTGCAAGATATGGTAGATCATCCAAACACAAACAAGTATCCAATCTTCACTTTGTCTAACTTCATTGGAAATTATAAGTGGCACATGAACACAATAGCTTTGAATACTCTCCAACAGGTAAGGCCCATTTTCTGAAGTCATAAGGATTAACTTCAGCAGAGAAAAAAAAAGTCCCCAATAAGCAACATGTCTAAAGTTCAAAACTTGAAAACACAATCTAAAAAATATGAAAAACTGATAAAAAATTATGTAGAGTTTCATTTACCTGGACATATAATCAAGATTTATGAAGATTCTTCGGTTGAGCTTGAGGTATTTTGTTGGCGAGCATCTTGGTCCTGTAGTTGCTGAGCTTTTAGTAGAAAAGGCTTGAAACCAAGCTCTAAGCTTAAATACCCAAAAGCCAAGAATCCCACCACCACTATTCCTGCTCTTATGGCGTTCATGTTTCGCCCTCTCTCGCATTCCCCTCTTCGTTTCGCTGTTTTCACACAGATCTGAGTCTACCCGATTGTTTACTGTTTAGAGTTTCTCTTTAGCAGGGCACTATGTATCATTTTCTTTATGCTTTTTCAAGAAAACGTCGTCGTTTAGAGGCTCATATGACTGATGATCCGACGTTTCATGGCTGATATGACTCTTCAACAGCACTCCATCACTTCCCGAAAACCGTCTGGCTTGATTTGACCCAGTTACGTACAGTGCGGTAGCATAACAGTTGAAAAGCTTCCAGCTCCTGAAACGATTGATGAGCTGAAAAGGAGCTTTTGCGATTAGTTGAGTTCGAGTCTTTCTTTGGCAGGTTCGCTTTACTTGCTTGTTTCCTCTGTTTCTGTTGCTGTTTCGATCGCGTTTCGGAGGTGTTGTTCTTGCTTTCCGAAAACAGAAATTTGCGCTGAACTCGGTTCATGGAAGGAAAATTAAGTAACTGTTCGAAATTCGATAATTACAATTCAAACGTCATCGCTTATCTGTTCTGTTTAACTCGGTTTAATAATAAGTCTCACGAGCATTTTGCTTCTTGTTTCTAGTTCCGAGAATTGCAAATTCGTAATGCAAACTTCATATAAAACCCAGATAATAATTTTCAGGTTCATTTGGAGAAGAAGTAGTACTTGCCCGTGTTAATTAAATATGGCGCGAGTACCGGATTCTCATCACTAGATAGTGCAAAATATTGTATGCTGGCTTCCTCAGCTGTTTAGAGAAGACAATATTTCCTCATAAGCTCTCTGGGAGGCTACAGTGATCACACCAATCATAGAAGAATGCAAGAAATAAGATCCATGAGTGGAACCGCATTGGAGGCTGATGCTGAGAATGTTTTGAGAGAAATTACTCCAATCCTTGATCGTAGTAGACACAAGGGCCAGGCGGGTGAGCCCAAAATAAGATGCATGATTGGAACCGCATTTTGTTGCTTCGTTTTCTTTTTGCATACATATCTAATTGCTCTTATATTTCTATCAGGGAAGGTAGCTGTTGTTGGTGGGTGTCGTGAGTACACGGGCGCGCCATACTTTGCTGCTATTTCAGCTTTGAAAATTGTTAGTACTCTGCTCCTAAATATCTTGATATTGCAACTCTTTTTTTTTAGCTGGTATTTTGTGAGCATGGACAAGGAAATTGCTTTGTTTCTGACGTCTCTTAGTGGCCAGCTAGTTTGAGTAAATGCAGTTGTTCCCTCTTTCTTGCAGGGTGCAGATTTGTCTCACGTGTTCTGTACAAAATATGCTTCTCCGATTATCAAAAGCTATAGTCCTGAATTGATAGTGCACCCAGTTTTGGAAGAATCATATAGCATTAGGTGAATTTTCGTCATGTATCTTTATTATTTTCAACACATTTGCCTTTGTATGTTATTCTGAGCAGGGTGCTATTTTTGTGATGTAGTGGTTTGGAGGATGAGGAGAAAAGACACATCTCAAGCAAGATTCTTGCTGAGTTCGATAAATGGATGGAAAGATTTGATTGTCTTGTTGTTGGTCCAGGCCTTGGAAGGGATCCATATCTTCTGGTTTGCTGTTCTTGACCTAGCTTTTATGATTGTAATTGGTTTCAGAATATTGACTTAGGGCATCTGGTTTACTGTGTCTACTTAAGACACAGATCATTTCTTTATCCGTATGTGATTCTGCAAGAGGCATGTCCATTAACAATTGCACTTCTGAGTCATTTATCCTACAGTTGTGGGAGCTTAGATCTTATCTTGATTTTAGCTTACATTTTCTTTCAAGAATGAAATTTTAATCTACATAATGATTCATTGTCATCCTTAGAATGATTTTCATAAGCTTTTGGTTGATACTTTATCTTTGCTTTTGTATTCTTAAGTTCTATACTGCTAGAAAAATATGCTTTTATCTTAATATTAGATCTTCTCAAATGTTCCAGCAGCATTCGCTGTAACAAACTTTTAGATCTTTGTTTGTTTCATTTGTTATTTGGTTATAGATTATGCCACCCTTCTGCTATGTGTTGAAACCTGTGTGGCAACAATTCTAATACTTTCATATTATATTTCAAGGAATGCGTGAGCGAGATCATGAAACATGCAAGATGGTCAAATGTTCCAATTGTTGTAGATGGGGTAAGTAATCTGTAATCAGAAGTAGCACCTGATATGCTAAAGAATGTCTTCCATTTTTTCTTTGTAGATTTAGCCATATGGAACTTTACCTTTTTACTGACCACATGGATATTTCCCAGGATGGACTCTTTCTTGTAACAAACTGTCTTGATCTTGTTAGTGGTTACTCCTTAGCTGTTTTAACTCCAAATGTGAATGAATACAAACGACTGGTGCAGAAAGTGCTAAGTTGTGAAGTAAATGATCAAAAGGCTCCTGAGCTGTTACAATCTCTTGCCAAGCAGTAAATTTCTCTCCCAAGTTTCTTGAAACTACATTTGAAAATTTGGTCAAGCACTTGACCATTAGGTCCATCCGGTGTGTTATTTTTGTAAATAGACTTTCTCTAGTGAAAAAGGAGCTGAGTGTAGCTTCAAAATGTAGGTGGTTTAATCATGCGATTGCATGTACAAGTGATTCAGTCTGTGGCATCTCTGTCAAATATAAGTACCAATAGGTTAATGAGCTAAAGTACTAGCTTAACCTGATTACTCTAGAAGTTTAGTTCACCTTTTTGTGGGGAAAAATAGCATATATTTAAAAACTAGACTAGATTACTCTGGAAGTTACTTAAGGATTATGGTTAATAGCTCATGGGCTGTTTTTGCTGCAAATCAGTCTAGTAAGGGTCTATTGATGTTTAAATTTGCTGTTAAAGGAAGCACAGATTAACATCTATGGCTATAATGGTCTGTTTTCTGTAGTGTGTAAGTTGTAACTGAGTCTAATGTCGCCATATACCATATTTCTAATTTGGTACCCTCATTTGTCAGGATTGGTGGTGTGACTATCTTACAGAAAGGAAAAACTGATCTCATCAGTGATGGTGAGATAGGTACGGAGTTATATGATTATTTAATTAGTTTATTCTGGGTTATAAAGTTTTCCATGGCTTTTGAAAAGTTATGAACCGGAATGGTCTATTGTGTTTTACAACTTTTTGTAGAAATTAGGGAGTACTCTAACTGAATTTAGTGCCATTTTTCTTTAACATCATAACCAGATTTAAATATTTGAAGCTTCACAAACTTTTTATTTATTGTAACTCAGCATGAACTTCTGAAAAATTTCCAGATTGAATTTCTAACAGAATCTGTTCTGGAAGGAGAACAGCTAGGCAGATCAAATTGAGTCTTTGTTTATCTACATAATTATGGGAATCTTTTTAAAGTTTTCTGCAAGCAAGTTTCATGATCTAGATAAAATTAATCCTCTCCTTGGATTTTGGAATTTTGGTTGGAACAACCGGTAATTGATGCTTCTGGTTTTCGGTGAATCAATCAGTTCTGGTTTTCATATATCTCAACAACTACAGAGTTATTGCAAACCAACCTTCTCGAACTTTTATTAAAAACAAACATAGCTGTACATGAGTACATTGAACAAAGCTACAGCGACGATTGATTTGAAACCAAGAACCCTAATAACCATAAGACACCAGCTAGCTATAAAGATAAGTTGGGCTATGTCTCACAAGCATATATACTGCTATTGCAGTTGCCGATTCTGCGACAAACGTTTTAGTAATTCACATGGAACCTCATTGATGCACTCTTTCCATCCACAAACTTTCTTTCCCCCAAATGGATTTTTGACTGTTGCCAATTAAGTGGAGAAGAAAAATCTCTCTACTTTGTGGCTGCAAGAACTGTTGGCCCTTCCACCTGAAACATTACCCCACCAGACAGACAAATCAGTTGATTGTTACGTTAATGAAATATAATATGTGGTTTGAGTTCAACTTGCTTTATAGCTGGTCGAAATGGGCAAATGACGGGGACCAAAGTAATGAATGAGAAGCAATCAAGTCCGACAAGGGAAATTTCTTAACTGGCTCTCATTTGCACTTTATACAATGTGCACTTGCAAGAATGAATTGATGATGTGCAAATGCAAATTATGTATGTATGAATCATGGGATGGCATCACCTTAAAGGTAGCACCCCAGATCTCTTCTTCCTCGGCAGGAACTGCAGTGATCTTGTTCTTTGGATTCTCAAAGCTTCTTAGCTCTCCAACAGCAGTTGAGAAGAAACAACCTGAAAAATCCCAAGGCACGCATGTCAGCGTCATCAGCAAAGGCACCTTATCCATCAGCAAATTACACAAGACTGATGATAATAATAGGATACCGTAGCTAACACACCTTGAGGGAAAGAAGCAAGTGACTTGCCACAAGCACCTTTAAGCAGGTCAGCATTATCAGCAAAGGCAACGTATCCATCCGCAGTGATTCCCCAGTAAAGAGGAACCTTACCAAATTGGTCCTGTCATAATTACCACAATTAATGTTAGAAAAAACCAACCAAAGCAATTAGCTTCACAAACATTGTTTGGTAGGTAAGAAAAACGCACAGAAGCCACAAACAAGGTGGAGGTGGACTTGTCAAACACAATAAAAGCAAAGTTCCCGCTGAGGTGGCCAACCACATGGCTTGCAGGGTAAGGTGCCCGATCACGCAAAGCCTTGTATGCCTCAATCACCAGGATCACCTCATTTGCTGACTTTGCTAATCCATACTGCTGCCTCAGGCTTCCCAGGTTGTCAAGTGCTCCCTCAAACAAGCAGAATATCTCATCCTTGACAGCAAATGACCTGCCATTCCCACCACACATGAACAAATTTTTAATAATTAATTAACATTTCTAGATTCATGTATCAGAAGGAGAATCTAGAATGGGGACCAGTTTCCCATCAAGGGTCCTCATCTGAGTTACGTTATCCTTGTCTTTGAAATGCTCCCTCCCCAAGAAGATCTCCCGAGGGAGAGTTAAAAAAGAATAAATTAAAGATTACAATTACGAAAGTGTCACCATCTTCAAGCATGAAGGATGCGCTGATCAGTGAATTATGGGAGGTCTGCCACGCGTACGGCGAGAGATTAGGCATGGCATGTGACGTAATAAGTCACTTCGTGAAAAATCTAGCAGAACTGGGAATCTAGACTTACGTAGCAAGCATCCAGGCTGTCATCCATGACATCTGCCACATGCTTGTCCCTACTGGACCAAGCCACGGCCCGAACATCAACAAATCTCGACCGTCGAATCTCCATTTTCATAGAATCGAGTCCGTCCAGCAAAATCTTGATGTTTCATACCAAAATCCTTGATCTAAACAACCGTTGATTTATAAATCATATCAAAGTTGACACACGCCAATATTCATATATCAACCAATCCACGTGATCTTGCTAACGTGTGATATCTCTATTGGATAACCTCTGTTAGAGTAAATCGCATCACGTGCGAGAGATAGAAAATAAACAAAATTCTTTTCCGTTTTATTTGGTCAAGGCCGTAAAAGGGGATTATCACTAGCAAGATTTTTGGAAAATTAAAGCCGGCCGCAAATTCACGGGTTTGGAGTATGCTTGGCAAGTCAACAGCTTGATCAAACACTCTCCGCCGTCGGATCACTAACGATCGCATATTCCCTAGGATTATCACTAATCGAGCCGATGATTCCACACATCCGATCAACGAGATTTAGCGATGAAACTATTCCTTAATCCAATGATTACTCAGATAAAAGAATGTGTTAAAATTCAACAGGAGAACTTGGTAACATGATGATAGAGAGATAAACGACGTCGAATTAGTAATGAATTGCCGTTAACTGTTATTTTTACCTCGGTTGCAAAGGGGACTCGTTGTGATGAGTGTAAGCCAGGTGGGCAAGGTCTCCGAACTGCACGGACACAGCGGAGGTGTTGGTCTGGAGGAAGCGGTTGACCAGCGCCATCGAAGCGATCTTCGGCGAGGGAGTCCGGCATCCGGCAGCCACCAGCTCCTCCGGAGGTGAAACGATCGCGCTGCTAAATACTCCCAACATTTTCCCAACCCACTTTCCTTCCTCTTTCTCGCCCTAGAAAAATCGCTCCTTCAATAATATTTTACCTACTACAACTCTCCGTCTGTTACTAGAAAGTTCAGAGCTCGGACAAGGGATTCTCAGCCGAGGGGGATGCATTTCCATTTATAGGAAAATAGGCAAGGGGCAGTGTCGTCATTTGAGATAGATTTTTCTTTTACTAATTTTTTATTTTTATTTTATCGTCCAACGAAAGTAAATAAGATGTGCGAAGTGTGGAGCCCACACATGGGCGATGATTCTTGAGCGTAGATGGTGACGTGTAGTGAGTTATGGGGCCCAGAAGGGAATTGTCTTCTTTTTGGGTGGACGATTTTGTGTCAGGAAAGTGTATCTCTGCGGGGACAGTTTATCCGGTGCGGCGGCGACCAGAGGCTTAACGATCACGGACTAATTTTGGACATGGTATGAAACGTTCGATTTTACAACAACCAGTCAAAAAATTCGCACGTGAATACTCCCTGCGACGTGGCGGAACAAGACTGGCCAATTCTTTGTTTCGGTTCTGTTCCTTACTAAATGCGATCATACAAAACCACGGATGCTGCCTGAAGTTTCCCGCGTTCTGACAGCAACTTGAACCTAAATTAATGGCGACAAAGTGCATCAAAACATCTTACTTAAGCTTCAATTTACACCTTAATGGGCAACAACTCTGAAGATTCCACGTACTCGGATTCCACTTTATCGTATTAATTAAAATAAATTTGATTTTTTAATCAATATTAAATAAAATTAATTAGTTTTGCGGGAATTAAGCTAAGAAAAATCCAAGATGGAATATTAGGATGAGAATTTATTTCCTACACGCATACGGCAGAAGCTTTTGATGATCTAGATCTTGGTCCAGCTAGCGAACGGTCTAGATGTGATGAGAAGGACAGAAAGATGGATAACGTGGGACCGGCGAGATTTAGAAAAGTTGTTGGTGGATTGGATTCGAATTTTATTCGGCTTGTCTAAGAATCTGGAAAGGTAAAAGAGAACAATTAGATTAACATTAATTAATTAAAAATTAATTAATGACGTGTAATTATCATTTCTGAATACTATTCAGTGGGCCACACGCGCCCAAGGATTTACCTCCGCCCCCACCGGTTTGCAAAAATTCCTTTTATTTATTTATTTATCTTTCTCCCATCTTATATTCTTATTTTATTTATTTATTTATTTTTTTTAAGTACATTTTAAAGTGTAATTAACATAGGTTAGACAATTGGGTAAAATCCAAAGTTAGCTTGGAAAATTGAACTAGCATTAGTTTAATTAATCTTTCTAATGGCAAAAATAATAATAATAATTATTGTTAATACAAAAACGTAAAATTATATCAATATTATTGTTCAACTAATTATACGACTGTCTTAATAACTTGTAATTTGTATTGAGTTCGATGATTTTTTATTTTAATTTATAATTTAAGGTGTAATATATTATATCGTGTTTGTTAAATTAAAATAATTCAAGTTATATAATTTATAATTTAAGTTTACTTGTTAGCGACGTAAAATATAATAATTTTTATAATTAAATTTTGTGTTGTTGCAAAGAAGTCAAGATAGATGTATTGTGGAATAAAATATTCATAAATCGGGTGAAGATGGGAGGTCTTAAATTATTTATAAAATGATTATGTTGAAATATCAATGGGCTTGCATTTGTTACCATGCAGGTTGAGAAAAATTAAGAAATTATTGTTCATCATATGGGAAAGAAATGGACCACAGACCATATTGCTTGTTTTGTAGAGAAAGATGAAGGAGAAATGGATGATGAGTGGAGGGGCCAAGGTGATGTTGAAAGAGTGATGTGTAATCTTATAATCAAAACAAAAGAAATTGGATAATAATAGAGAAGAAGATGGATTGATTCAAGAGACAAAAAAGGAAAGGGAGTGGGGGTGTGGGGCGCAAAGCTCAACCACAAGCTATACCAAAATGAAGAATTGTGTGCTAAAATCCTGACAAGTGCAAGGCAAAGTGATCACCACATATTCTTAAATTTGCACATCACCATGGATAGACCTTGGGGACTAGTTTGCACCATGCCCAATTTCTGAAAACAACTTTGGAATTTGAGGGTGCCAGATTGAAGATACTTGCAATTCCTGATGGGCATATCCAATGCAAGCAACTAGAGCCAATTAATAAGATTATGATTCCGTCTTGATCCCTTTTATCGTTGATTATTGATGAAATATTTATATTTGATGTAATTAATAATAAATAATTTAAACTAATTTCATATTTTACGATATAAATTAAAAAAAATTAAATTATTTATTATTAATTATAATATGTGTTAATTTTTACTTAAATCAATAATAAAAAAAATTATCTCCCTTGATAATCCCAAATCCCCATTTCCAATATTAATCAAAAACAAATTCTAATTTAGAATATTGATCAAATTGTGTGGTATTTTCAGTCATGTTTGATTTTGCTGATGGACCTACCAATGTTTTAGTAACATGTAAGTTATTCATTGATAATAGAGTTCTAAAATTTGATTGGGTTGGTGCTGCCCAATGCCATGGCATTGCACAATCATATGATTGTGTAACATCAACCACTACATGTGGTAAATAATTATACACCAAAATCCTTTTTATGTACAGAAGTTTTTGAATATTTTAAGGCTGAGTTGGAAGGTATGATGTCCTAATCGGGGTTTGATGTTATAATTGGTGTTTCTGTTCTGACAAAATCAAAGAAAAGCAGACGAGAAAGTGAAAGAAAGGCCAATTGGAAACGGCAGAACGTTGTTTTGTTGAAGCAAGCAAGCAAGCAATAGAATATCCAGTCCAGGGTGCTGGGAGGGGGCCGTTTGGAATTAAATGCATATCTCCTGATTTGTATCCCAGCAGGTGCCGCTGGTTTGGATATTTAAACTACCATCTCCCTTACTCCATACATGAACTGGCTAGAGAATTCTTTGTTTAATCCAAGTGGGTTGTCATGGAATGGTTTATTTATTCGATCCAATGATGGGTTTTTCATGGTATAGAATTTGCTT
This sequence comes from Xylocarpus granatum, assembly GCA_019650275.1. Classification (NCBI taxonomy): domain Eukaryota; kingdom Viridiplantae; phylum Streptophyta; class Magnoliopsida; order Sapindales; family Meliaceae; genus Xylocarpus; species Xylocarpus granatum. The sequence goes on from BNST01002017.1 coordinate 88,796, forward strand.
ATTGGGCGAGTAACAACGAGACCCCATCCCTCAGAAAGATGACACGTCATTGGAGGTCTGTGATAAGCCAGTCATATGGCTTGTGGCAATCCTACGTGTAAACCATATGATTAAGAGGGATGGAGTCTCGTCCCAAAGAATGAATGAGACAACATGGCTCTGGCTCGACTCCAAATATTATTCATTGTTTCCCAATCGAAACAGAACTACCCTGCTTCATACCGGCAAATTGGAGATGAATTCTAAGCTTTTGTCCTTCCGATCTCTGTCAAGTTTCTTTGTTCTCAACTCTTTCTCTGCCATCTGCAGCCGCAAGCAGATACAAAGCGCCATAGACGATGGATGGCCCAATAGTCTTCTCGATGGATGGGCCATAGACGATAAAAGAGACCAAGGGCTTGGATTCTATGTACTTGCAGCGTCATTTTAATGCAAGCATGTTCAATTCATATTCAGATAATATTACACATTCCTCGAAACCACCAAGGAAAACCATCACTGCATATTCTTATTGTTGCTGCTGTCTTGCCAATTTGGTGGGCAACTTTGCCTAAAACAGCTCGCTGTTGAAGCAAATTCATACATACATACATACATACATATATGGCTTTTCCGCTTTAACTTCTAACAAACATAAAGGAATGATTACGTACACTGGTTTTAGGGGTGGCAGTGGAACTACTACCGGGACCGGCGACGGAGAAAGCGACAAAGAAAACCGCCTGCCAAAGCTCCAAGTGCAATGATGTAAACCCGTATGTTGCTAGAGTTCCTGGAAACAATTGCAGGTCCTAATGATCTTGCGGGATTCATTGATCCTCCTGAAACAAGGCTGAAATGGAAAACTATGAAAACTCGAACAAGAACCAAGGCTTGGAAAAAATGAATATGTACTTTTTAGAAATAGGAGTACTCACCCTGTAATAAGCACTGCAAGCGCAATAGCTACTCCAACTGCAAAAACTGATAAATTACCAATCTGAAATTGTTACCAAATCAATGGATAATTGTATCTGATTTGAGCCGCATAATATTTGAGATCTCAAGGCAATATATATCTGCTTACAGATTGAGCTTCTAATGTCAATGATGCAACAAGGAACACAACGATGAAGGTCGCAAGGAGCTCAACACAGAAGACAGAAACGCTACTTTGGAGTGGTCGAGTTATCATAAGATCAGATTTTATGCCATACACTGATTTTCCAATGAATGTTCCCAACACAGAACCCACTGTTTGTGCTAATACATAAACTGGAACCTCTTAAACAACAATGATGAATCAGTTTAAAGAACAAAATTGGCACGAATAGGTTACCTTAGCCAACGTAAAAGGACCAACGATTGCAAACGCAATGGTGACAGCAGGATTAACATGCGCACCAGAGACTGGCCCTATAGAGAAAATCGCAACTATTATTGTTAATCCTGCTGTGGCTGAGTATTCCAGTAAACCCACTTCACCTCTCATCAGCACTGTGATTGTCGTGATTCCACACACACATAACATCAAAATGAAAGTCCCCACCATCTCCGCTACAGCCTGCATATTATGAAACTCTAAGCCTGAGATCATTTCCTAGTCTTCCCACCCAGACCCAACCAAAAAATAAAAATGAATGAAGGGTTTAGTCTTCTCTCAGTACACGTGCAGGGTTGAGATCCATATCAGGTGGAAAGCAGAGAAAAACAGAAATCCCTGAAGGAACTTCTCCGCTGATCTTCATTGCTTTTGAACCAGTCCCGTGATCATCTCTGGACTGTCCTCGGCTTGATGAACAATTTGAAGTATCAGCAAATGGTAGCTTTTCGAAACAGGGTTTCATTTTCAAGATCAAACTTTCATTTGCTCTCTTAGAAGATTAAACGATGGAGCCAAAAATTTATGAGTCTTAAATGATGCTAAAGAGGTGCAAAGATCATGCATATCAGTGGAGCTGATTAATTGTTTCTTGCACGTAATTGATACATATAATGGAAGATTAAATAAGCGTGAGAGAATGTGCTTGCTGTTCTCACAATTTTGGCTCCGTGGAAGATTAAGTTTGCGAGGCAGTACAAGTGGGAGCGTCAACACAACTCGTGTTGCTCTCTAATGGTGACTGTTCCTTCTCAATAAGGCTAACAATTTGTTCCCAAATTTCCTCCTCAACAGATGAACTTGGACTGTAAGGCCTCTGTTTGATGCTTGCATTTAACTGAAAAATCAATACTTTTAAAAAATGTTTAATTGACATTTATGACTACGCTAACAAATTCGTGCATCTATAGGCACAGCAAGAAACTGTGGCAAAAAAGCAAAAGAAGAAACCCTGAGAATGAACACTGCCTCCTCACTTCAGAAATGGGCTGGCAAATGCATGCAGTCATAGACACAATGTGAGTGTTTTTTGAACAATTCTGGGGAGCCAGTTCCTGTTTTAATAGGCATAACAATGCTGCAGCTTTCCAACTGCTCAGCACTATTTCTTCACCAATCTCAAATTGGACAACATCTTTATGTCATTTTATCTGTTGACAAACAAGCGTAATCAGAAGCACAACCTTTCTCAATTTCTCAGCCTAACATCTATATTTGGGGACTAAATTGCAGGATTCCACAGCCTGTGGGTTCTCATTATCATGGCTCGAGTCCATGTCATTCTCCACCAAACAAACCGGCCTATGCTCAAGTTAATAACCCCCGACAAGCAGGCTTGAAACAGAGGTATGCTGGCCCAAGAATCTATTCCATAGATGGGCTAGCACGCCAGCAGACAGGTTCTTGTCATAGTCTTAAGTTCATAATTGTGGGTTGGTTATACAAATATTCTCGATAACAAAGCTGATATGTAACACTGTTCCGTGGTGGGTTCGTTCTCATCTTATTGATATCCTGCCAAACTACCAAAGAAAACCTTTTCTGAATGATTTGATTGCTCCAGTTCATAATTTGGAAGAAAACTTCACCGAAAAAGCATCTGTTTAAGTAGATTCGTAAGTTTGCATAAAGTTATGATCAAATAGACTGGTTTTAAGAGATGGGTAGTAGTACAGGGACGGGGCTGAAGACACAGAAAACGATTCAAAAGGCCACCTCCAACAGCTCCAGTTACAGGGGCAGTTATATAAATCCATATGTTGCTGATGTTCCAGGAAACAATTGCAGGTCCTAATGATCTTCCAGGATTCAATGATCCTCCTGAAATTGGGCTGTAATGGGAAACCAGGAAATCTTATAACAGAAGAAGACATAACAAATGTATAAGTGTGATGACGCTGCAATTACCTTGTGATAAGTGCTAATTACGCAATAGCCACTCCAACGACAATTCCTGATAATTTGCAAACCTGCACTTGTAATCAAATTAAAGTTTACGGTGCTTCATATAATAATTGGATGGTCATACACACAGAAACATCAACTGCAGATAGGCCCTATACAGAAAATAAAAACTATTATTGTTAATCCTCCAGTGGTTGCATATTCCATGAGACCCACTTCACCTTCTACCACGCCGCGCACGCGGAACATCAACAAGAAAGTTCCTACCATCTCTGGTATAACCTGCCATGCCCAAACTCCAAAAATAACTAAGTTAAAGGTTGCAGGCTTGTCTTCTCGTTAATTTACTGGTGATTACAATCACGTTGGAAATTTAAAATTAAGGAAAATTTCTAATGATTTATATAAGAGGCAACCGAATATCCGCATGTAGTACAAGGGTCAAAGAATATTAGCTGGCTTGAAAAGCATTATAGAAAAGCATGTGCACAGAACACTTTGCTAATAAAGCTCAACTTTGTTGTAAACAATTCCTGCAAACTTTTGGGTTTTACTGCAAATTGAAGATAAAATATAATACAGGGATTTGATCAAGACAAGCTGTCATGACCATTTATTAATCTTTTGTCAACAATAAACAAACAACGAGTCATACAATAATATAGTTCGGATAATGGAGATCCCTCTAAGCATTAGAGGTAAAGTTGAAGTTGGGAACAAGTTGTTTGCCGGAAACGGAGGGAGGAGGTGAAACCTAGCCTTGATGTGGCTAAATCAAACTGTAGAAGATTGTCTTCCAGTTGATGTCCTCCGATAACTATTGAAGTCCTGGGGTTTACTCCTCCGTCGACAAAACCTAGGCACAACACATCCTCTCTCACTTGTACCATTGAGTTTGCACCAAAAATTCTCCAGATTACAGTGTTACTCTGCAACACTAGATCTATCTGAGGCACAGCTGGGCCAACACTTGTGCTACCAATGAAGGTAGAGTTCAAACATACTCCAAAAGGTGCGACTGGTTTAACTCTAGGGATTTTTGCTACGGCTTTGATGAAAGCTTTGGTAACAGCTCTGTAGATTGATGTTTCCAAGACTGTGTAAGAATTAACAGTGCTGATCTTAGTTCCACCGACGCCGTCTTTGTCAATAGATAGCAATGATGTATTTAACCGGACAACATTTCCATTGATCTTAATGGATTTTACTCCAATGAAGTAATCAGCTGAAGGTTCACCTTCAAAAAACGCACCGGCAGTACTCACAGGATTGAGTATCAGAGGGGTGTAAATGAGAGACTTGGAGACATCCATACCAGGAAGAAAAACATAAGGTCCATCACCAAAGAAGACAACACCTTTAGCTCTGGAAGAAGAACTCATGCAAATAGCAAATTTTTTATCAAAGCTAAAAGCAGCAGAGAATTGTGAAGGAAGTGAAATTTTGGTCCTTCCAAGGCCAGCTATACCCTTAACACCACTGGCAAGACCTTGTAAAAGAAAGGTTGCACCACAAGTAAACACAAGCTGAGGGACTGACACCACCCTACCGGGATTCTTCCCATCAGTAGATTGGACAGACACAACATCCTGGGCAAGCTCGCCGCTTGTTCCAGTCTTTGTTATAGGGTTATCCGGTCGATGACTGCACGTACTGTTGTTGCAGCCTGGCTTGGGAGCAGAAAAGCAGGACTCCACACAAGCCCCAGATCTAGAAAGAGCACATGGAGCTGAGCGACAAGGGACAGGTTTATAAGAAGATGAGACATAGCCTTTCTCACAGTCAACCCAAAGAAACTGTCCACCAAGATCAAGTGTCAATTTCACAGGCACGAGAGGAGTTCTTTGGTTAATTTCAGTAAGGTACTGAAGAGTGGATGAATCTTTAGACACAGGAAGAACTAATGCTTTTGGTCTGAAGGATGTTTTAGCAACGGAGGGAGAGATGAAGAAGAGAAGGAAATAGGAGGAGAAAGCCATAATGAACAGCATGTCTGCTATTATAAGTCGTGCCTCAGTTCAAAGTCAGATTAACGATAATATTTTAGAACACAGATATGACATCAATATGCAGCGGGGTGGAAACGTCGGCCATGGAACAGGATACGGGTAAGTCTGTGTCTTATCAAGAATATTGCTGAGGTGTTAAAGTTTGATCTTGACCAAATCCATCTCATTTGACTTGTCATTTTATTAATTAATTACATTGAATGTTGGATGGCATCTCGTTATCATTCCATTCTCCCTTGGTATTCTGAAAACAAACGGCTTGCCCACATTATAGTGCACTGGTGGTCAATTTCCTGAGAAGGTAGTAAATTAATTGAACCAAAGGGCAATTCGAATGTAAATCTGGCCCTAACAAGCAATGTACTTGCAATCATGATGTATAAAACAAATATTATTGAATTATTTATCAAATAAAATTTATTCCATTTTAGGGACTAGGGAATAAAGGAATAGCAAGTCATTATTGATTGTCATCAATAGAGTACAACTTGGCCAAATTATACACCATCTGCGGGCCTAGAGATCAAAGACAACTCATGGTTTCAGCATACAAATGACACTAGAAAATTATTGTCATTTTAGAGATGCAACAACGGAGTGAAGAAAGCAATGATGAAACTTGGAATCAAATGAAGGAATCAAAGCAGCATTTACTGTGATTTACTCGCAGGCTTTATTGAAGTTGCATCAAATTTTGCAACATATTGGTCAAATCTTGGCAGCTAACTGTGGCTACCTGTATGCACTGTATGTCCATGGCCATTTATCTATTTATTAATTAATATGGATGTCGTATACGCATTAATTTGATGTGAAGTTGAAGTTGGAACAGGTTGTTCGATCAAACAACAGGGAAGAACTGAACCCAAGTCTTGAAGTGGATAAATCAAACTGAAGAAGGTTGTTTTCTAGCTGACGCCCTCCGATGACAATGGAAGTCCTTGGGTATACCCCTCCGTCAACAAACCCAAGGCAATAGAGGTTGTCAACCTGCACCATTGAGTTTTGTCCGTGGATGCTCCATTTCACGTTCTTATTCTGCAAAACAAGATCTATTTGGGGCACGAATGGTCCAATACGGGTGAAAGGAAGGTCGTGCGAGTTAAAACATGCCCCAAATGGTGCAACCGGCGTCACTCTGGGGACGTTTGGCATGGCATTTACGAAGGCTTGAACAAGAGCATTGTAAATTGAAGTTTCCAAGACTGTGTAAGGATTGACGGTGCTGATCTTTGTTCCACCAACGCCTTCGTTGTCAATGGATAACAAGGACGTGTTTAATGGGACAGCTTTTCCGTTAACTGTAATTGACTTTACACCAATGAAGTATTCAACTGAAGGCTCGCCTAAGAAGCCTGAAGCAGTGTTTACTGGGTTGATGAAAAGCGGGGTATAGGTAAGAGACTCGGAGACATCAATATTTGGAGAAAGAACATAAGGCCCATCACCGAAAATGATGACGCCATTAGAACTCGACCAAGGGCTCAAGCAAATGGCGAATTTCCTGTCAAAACTGAAAGCAGCAGCAAACTGGGAAGGAAGCGCAACTTTACTCCTTCCAAGGCCTGCAATACCGGTAACACCAGCAGCAAGGCCTTCCAAGAGAATTGTTGTACCGCAAAGGAAGACAAAATTAGGCACTGAAACCACTCTACCAGGATTACGACCGTCGGTCGATTGGATGGAGACAACATCTATGCGTATGTCACCATGTGTACCGAAGTTTGTCAAGGGGTTCTCCGGGCCACGACCACATTTTCTTGTTCCAGTTTCGCATGCTTTAGCCCGAGCAAGAGAGCACTGAGCTGAGCCGCAACGGGCTGTCCTATTGGTAGAAGACACATAACCTTTATCACAATCAACCCAGAGAATCTCTCCACCAAGATGAACAGTTAACTTAACAGGCACAAGTGGGGTTCTCTGTTTGATCTGGGTAACATATTGATGAGTGACAGCGTCTTTTACCACCGGAAGAACGAGGGCGTTGGGGCGGAAAGATGGTTGGGCTACGGCGGGGGAAACGAAGATAAGAAGAGAACAAAAGAGAAGAAAAGTATTTGAGGGAGCCATTTTGGTTGTGCTTGTGTTTGCCGTGCTTTGATGACGCAGGGCTGTGTCCTAGTTATAGGATTTCGGGACCTCTGACTTCGTTAAATTTCAAAACTGACAGCCAAAATATCAAGAATGGCAACTAAGGACGCGCAAGCTGTACTCGTTGGGACAAGTGGTGCTGAATCTTGACTTTGATTGATAGTATCTTACGATATCCTGTTTCCAAGTTCTTATATTGGATTGAGAGTCCTGATGGATTCCAGGTTCAGAGTTCTTTATATGATAAAAATTAAGTGAAGTCATACCTGAACAATTTCGTAAACGCATTGAAAAATCTTGTGAAGTATGTATTTGACCATAACATATTTGTGATTTTAGACAAAGGACTTGTGATGTTAGGTTCTGACAAGAGTGTCAAACCGATTGAATCTTTGGCATTAAATTATTTCGTATTAATTAATTAAAAAAATTAAGTCAATGTTGTCTATTTATTTTAATAAATTTAAGACCAACTTGTGCTCACGACTTGGGGAGACAATATCATCTGATAACTGCTTCCCATAAGAAAGGTCGGAGAACAGAAGAAAGAGAGAAACTGGAAAACGGTGGTGGTGATTTAGAGTTCCCCATAAAACATGCAATCAATTGAAAGCATCAGAGCAACATACTCGGATTAACTGGCTGAGCCTTGAAGACATGCTCTCCATGGCCGTTTATACATTGATATGGATGTCTTGTACACATTAATTCGATGCGAAGTTGAAGTTGGAACAAGCGGTTCGCTCGAACAGTAGAGAAGAGCTGAACCCAAGTCTTGAAATGGCTAAATCAAACTGAAGGTGATTGTTTTCTAGCTTAAGCCCTCCGATGACAACGGAAGTCCTGGGGTCTGCCTCTCCATCCACAAACCTAAGCACCGCAAATTAGCAACGATTCCTTTGATTGCACGTATATTATGCTTAAGTGTACGTGGGAACGAATATACGTAATAATCTATTAGCATGATGAGATTTCATGTGCTTGCCTTCGAATATGAATTGCCTGGTCACTTTACTTTCCCAGTGGAAGAATTCATGTAACATGTAAAGAAAAGAAAATTATGTAAATTAACTAACAAGCTGAATTGTACTGTCGTTAACACAGAAATCCATAAAAAGAAAAGACCAAGGGAACACAAAAGAACAAGGAAACTGAGTGTGAATGCCATGCTCATCGGTGCGGTGCACTTACTGGCGATTAGCAGTAATGAAGAGCTTATTCTTGTTTTGTTTGTGCAATGATATGTGCTATTTACAGGAAAATCTAGTACCATGCAAGTTGTACGAGGTTGGGTCTGCTTGGTGGCCGAAAGACTTCAAGAATGACAACTCGGTGAAAACCGTCGGGGGCACGCACGCTCGCACGGTTTTTGCTTTCTTGTGTTGTTCAGAGAGCCACAAGGGTTCGAGCCCACTTGGTTGGGTAGATTTCTCCCATCTTGCAGGTAAATTTATTGCTTTTCACTGAAGAATGGCAACCTGGGCCGCCCTTCTGTGCTTTTTCTGCATAGAATACTGAATTTATTGCTTCTTTGCACTTGTATTACGTGGGGAAATGTGGGTACCAGATGTGTGCCTCTTATCTAGTCTGGTTTTTAAAGGTATTAGCATTATGGAAATTAAGTTAAACCTTGTTTAAATTGAGCTTAATCCAACATGTATTTGTGAGTAAGCAACACCCCGCAAGAAATTATGAGAGAATAATTTTGAAAACCTCTTTTCGTACAACACCTCACAAGAAACTCTCATATGGGATGCCAAATAACGAGAAGGAGCCATCTAATCATAGGTGAGCTCCTGTCCTCCACTTGGCTTCCATTAGACACATGCCACATCGGGGGCCTTTTCTTATATATATATTCGGCCATAATTGAACCCAGAAAACATAAAATAGTGATGTTAATTAACTAAATGGAAGTCTATTGGCTGCTGGGTGGAGACGTTTATCATGAATGATGGCCAACTGAGGTGAATGTGATAGCTTTAGCTAATCAGTCATCAAGATCTCTAAAGTGTTGAAGATTTGACCTGGACCACAACCAAATACAATTTATCTGTAAAGTCGTTTTATACCATTCAGTGGAGAACCACAAGTAGACAAGTTTTACACCTGTATTCTGAAACAAGTTGCTAGACTACAATATAACACAGCGGCAATTGGGGGAAAACCATGAACAGATACATATGAATTGTGCAATTTTTGTCGTGACAGTGGATGAAGACACAAATTTCAATGGCTCGAGCAGATAATATTCGGCTTTAGGTTTTAGGAATTGACAGATCCGGATCAGCTAGAGGAGACTTTGTGCTAAAAGGATCAGATTAAGCGCCTGGTCTACTCCACCATCCACAAATCCTAGGCACATGACATCTTTTCCAACTTGCACCATCGAGTTTGCACCAAAAATTGTCCGCACACGTTTACCTGGCAGCAGTAGATCAATCTGAGGCACGGCTGGTCCAAAACGAGTGCTGCCTATGTACCTAGAATTAAAGCATGCACCAACTGGTTTGACTCTCGAGATCTTTGATACCTCTTTGCGAAAGCTTTAATAAAAGCTTTATACATTGATGTATCCATAACCGTGTAAGGGTCATCAACGGAGCTGATCTCGGTTCCACCATATGCTTCTTTGTTGATAGATTGCACCGTTGTGTTTGGTGCGACAGCATTCCCATTTTATCTTAATAAACTTTACTCCAAGGAAGTACGTTAAAATTGAAGATGTTAACGCAAAGAAACTGGCCAGCAAGATCAAGCTGGTCAGTTTCACTCGCAGAAGGGGGGGTTCCCTGTTTGATTTGAGTAAGGCATTGAAGAGTTGAATGATCTATGGTAACCCGAAGAATTAACATTGCTTTTGGTTTAAAAAATATGCTGCAACAGTGAAACGTGGAGTCAATTGAAAGCATCAAAGCAGCATATACTCTGATTATCTCGCTGGCTTCATTATAAATTAACTAGAATCCATGAACTTTTACAACATGACATGATGCGCCACGTATGGCTTTACAAGACATTGCTCAAATCATTACAGCTAACTGCGAGTCCATGCTGTTTATGGCCATTTATTCATTATTATCAATGCCTCAATCTCATAAGCATTAACTGGATGTGAAGTTGAAGTTGGAGCAAATTGTTCGCTGGAGCAGTAGCGAATTGCTGAACCCAAGTCTTGAAGTTGCCAAATCGAATTGCAGAAGATTGTTTTCCAGTTGATGTCTTCCAATTACAACGGAAGTCCTAGGTCTCACCCCTCCGTCAACGAACGATAGACATGACACGTCGTTGCCAACTTGAACTATTGAATTTGCTCCGATGATGCGCCAGAACACTTTATTATTCCGCATAACGAGATCAATTAGAGGCACGGATGGCCCAAGACGGGAACTAACAATGTCTGTCGAGTTAAAGCATGCCCCAAATGGCGCAACCGGGGCCACTCTGCTGACTGTCGGCATGGCATTTACAAAGGCTTGAGCAAGAGAATTGTAGATAGAAGTTTCCATGACTCTGTAAGGATCAACAGTGCAGATCTTTGTTCCGCCGAAGCCTTCACTTTCAATTGATAGCAATGTAGTGTTTAATGGGATAGCGTTTCCGCTAACTTTAATGGAGGTTGATGAAAAGTGTGGTAAATGTAAGAGACTTGGAGACGTCAATATCAGGAGAAAGGACATAAGGTCCATCACCAAAAATGATAACACCATTAGAACGTGATGAAGGACCCAAGCAAATAGCGAATTTCCTGTCAAAGCTGAAAGTTGCAGCAAACTGAGGAGGTGCAACTTTACTCCTTCCAAGGCCAGCGATACCAGTAACACCGTCAGCCAGGCCTACTAAGAGAAATGTTGCCCCGCAAAGGAAGTTAAAATTAGGCACTGAAACCACTCTACCGGGATTACGCCCATCGGTAGATTGGATTGACACAAAATCTATGCGTAGGTCGCCATGTGTTCCAGTGTTGGTCACAGGGTTCTCTGGACCGAGACCGCATATGTTGCCTCCGCAATCTTTGGCGTTAGCAAGAGAGCACTGAGCTGAGCCACAACGGGCTATTTTGTTGGTAGAAGACACATAGCCTTGCTCGCAATCAACCCAGAGAATGTTACCACCGAGGTGAACAGTTAATTTTACAGGCACGAGAGGGGTTCTCTGCCGAATTTGGGAAACATATTGAAGAGTAGCAGCGTCTTTTAACACGGGAAGAACAAGGGCTTTGGGGAGGAAATTGAAACAAGAAGAGCGCACAAGAGAAGAAACTTCTTTGAAAGAGCCATTTTGGTTGATGCTTGCGTTCGATAACGCAGTGCCATGTCCAATTTATAGGATTTTGGGGTCTCTTGATTATGTGGAAATTCAAAACTAATCTCCAAAACATGTGAAGGATGGCAACTCGTACATGCTAGCCGTACTTATTCGTATAAGTGGTGCTGAATCTTGAGTTTGTAGTATTTCACTATTTTGGACAAAGGGATTCACAGTTCTTTGTAGTTTATTATTTTGTCCGAGTGCATACCAATTCACAATCTTGACTTTGGTTATCAATTATCCATTAAATGTAAAGCTTAATCATACCCAAAGGATTTCGCACACGCATTAGAAAGTCTTTATCAAGTATGGTTATGAGTAGACTGTAATTATCCATTACATATTTACAAAAGAAAAATCACAAGTAGTCTTTAAGCACAGAATTGGGTACAAAATTGGAGCAACCGGTTTGCCTAAAAGGGGTAAATCCTAGCATAGAAGTACCTAAATCAAAATCTAAAAGAGTATCCTCCAATTGGAATCCTCCTATGACGATGGAGCTGGACAAGTCTGAGCCTCCGTCCAAGAAAGCCAAGCACGTAACTTCCTGGTTCACCCTAACCAAAGAATTCGGCCCATAAATTCTCCATTTCACCATCTCACTCTGCAACACCAAATCAATCACTGGCACCGCCGACTCAACAATCCCTTTAGAGCTAAAGCAGAGCCCAAATGGAGCCACGGGTGCCACCCTGCTCATGTTCCTAGAAGCAGTGGCAGCCTTCATGAAAGCTTTATTAAATGTTGCATAAATTGAGCTCTCCATTGTTGTGTAAGGAACAATTGTGCTCAATTTTGTTGGTCCTTTGACAGTAAGCGACAATGGGTTGCCATTAATTTTGATGGACTTGACACTGATGAAGTAATCTGGGGAGGTACCTGTAACGGGTGTATACATAAGAGACCACCTAGGTGTTTCTATACCAAAAATGGAGTCTACAGGTCCGTCGTGGGATAATACGAAGCCGTTGGTTGATGAAAGGCACATAAAAAACTTTCTATGGTGGCTGGTTGCGGTGGCGAGCTGTGATGGTAGTGAGATTGGAGCCCTTCCGAGGCCTAACATTCCCCTGGCACCGCTTGCCAGGCCGTGCAGCAGAAAAGTTGGAGAACAGAAGAAGAGAAACTGGTCAACGGTGGTGATTAATGGGTCTACTTTCGATCCGTCCGTCGATCCAACGGCTATGTTATCTTCCACCAACTCCCCTCTTGTGGTCAATACTGCGATGCCATTTTCCAGTAAAACATCGCACGTCTTACTCCCGCGAACCCCAGCGGTCCCAATTCTTGAGCACTGGATTGACCGACTCGGAATCAATCGGCGAGAAGATGACACTTCTCTAGAACCGCAATCGACCCAGATCAAAGGACCGCCGAGATCAAGAACAAGGTTGGTGGTAATCTGTGAAGCACCGTGATAAATCCTGGTCATGTATTGCAAGGTTGAAGGATCTTTTATGACAGGGAAGACAATAGCACTTGGCTGCACGTGGAAAATCTGAGCTTGAAGTATACTTACAAGGTAAGTAGCAAAGCAAGCAAAGAGAAGAAGGAACTGAGAAGAAAAAGCCATGAAAGCAAAGTAAGGAGGGGAATAAAGAATGAAATAGGTTATAGGATACGCGGGGGACCGTCTCTGTTCTAATTGCAGATACCCGAGAACTGGATAAGTTTTCGTACTTGCTTTGTTATTGCTGACTAGACTCGAACTCACATTTTTAGTGGCCATGTATGACCAGATAATCACCAATGTTTATCCGCGTGCTTAGTTATTTATTGGCATGTGAATAATGAAAAGATTTTTTATTTTCGGACAAACACGCCGGTTAGGTCGGAATATCTTAAATGTGCCAAGAAATGCGGAGCACCGACCGTGTTATGTTTTGAATTGCTGGTCCATCTGATTGAGGGGCTCTGGCGAGGCTAAGTCCGAAGAAAGACCCAACTATTCGCACATGGTATATAGCCCGTCACAAGGGTTGGGCTAACAGGTATTAGATCATAAGGGCGGAGTTGTAAGGGCTCACTCAATGGACTAATTATAGCTTACAAGGCGAAGGCAATGGCAACTGAAAAGTGGAGGTGGGGACAACAGCGAAAGAAGAAGCCATGGAGAACTAAACCAGGACACATACAATTGATAGACAGAGGGACGCTGCTCTTTTTCGCCATTATTTTCTGGTCATCAATGGTTGCCTGGCTGCTACCAGCTGCACACTGTGTCCATTGTATTTGTACTTCTCCAAGGTATTTAACAGTTTTATCTTGTTGCCAGAGGGACCGTTATAATACGTGCAACATTATTAAAGGTGTACAATCAGTGAGGAATAGTAAATGAATGGGCATAATTAGAATAACTACAAGAAACTGACAAGTGAATGTCTTATTGATCAAGATAGCACCAATAAAAGTTAGCAATAATCCTGAGTTCCAGATCCGAAGTTTTAGAATACACTGCAATGGGATCAGCTTACATTATGGAGCAGGAGTGTAGATGTAAACCCTAGCTTCGTGGAGGCAAGATCGAACTCTAATAAGTTGTTGTATGCCCATATAAAACTATTGATGTTCTCGACTCTGAACCCCCTTCTAAGAATCCGCGGCCTAACACATTTTTCTTGACTCTCACCTTTGAGTTGGCTCCATAAATTCTGCAACATGTATTGTTTCCTTCTAGCTTCAGATCTATAACTGGCACAGCCGGTCCTGTCTCGGAGCCGGCGATGCTCTCAGAGCTGGTACATGCTCCAAATGGTGCCACTGACTTCACCCTTTTGATTTTCGTAGCCGCAGCCTTCTTCACAAAGTCCCTAACCAAAGCCTTATGAATAGCAGAATGCAAAACTGTACAAGGAGTTATTGTACCAAGTTTTGTTCCTCCCACTCCCCTTTTATCAATGGACAGCAAGGATTTGTTGAAGGAAACAACTTTCCTGTCTATACTGATGGACTTAACATCGACGAAATACTCTTCTGAAGGTTCCCCTTCAGAATGCATAGGGGCTATGCTTGCGGGTTGAAAATAAGAAACTTGGACGCATCGTAAGGAGGCATTTGGTATGGAGGTCTACCAATGAAAATGTCGCCAAATCCTGATTCAGTATGCTGAATCTTCATTGCCGAAGATAGCTTTGTGGGCAATGCAATTTGAATTCTTCCAAGGCCTATCATTCCTTGGGCATCATTAGCAAGACCAAATAACTGGTCTGAATGTCCACAAGCGAAAGGAGAGCCGGGCACTTGTACAGTAGACATGACTCTTAGGCCATCCGTCCATTCTATTCGAAAGGTATCTTCGCCTAGCCCTCCAAGCGCAAGATAACAGATGGAACGTGTGGGGCTTAACTTTTACCAATGCATTGGAGCCCAAAACGAGGCAAAAGATAACAGAGAAGAAGAAGAGACGAAGGCAAGAAACCATTGAAAAACAAGGACAATTCTGAAAGCAGGAGAGAGTGCGAGGCACTCTATTATTCTAGTAATGACGAGGCAAGTTGGCCACCACTAATTTAGTAAATGCCTCGACCCTACAACCTCATAATTCCAATAATAAATTTACCATTCCTGATGTCAGTTCAAAACTTGAAGATTACGTCAATTTTCAAAGACAGCTCTCTGAACATCTCTAGATTGAATAAGATCAACATCGGGTAACCACCTTTCCTTCAATAGCAGCACCATGCCAGTACTGATCATTTATTAAAGAATGAAAATATTGATAAATTACGCTAGATAGATACAGTAAACAAATAATTTTCTGGGCACTTTCATACTAGTTGGCCCTCTTACTCTCTCAGTTTCCAGGAAAGTTGCAGCTCAGGGAATCTCTGGCAAACTAATCTAATATTCTCAGAGCTGAAACATGTATGTGCTAACTAATCTAATATTCTCGGAAATCGTTTTAGAGCTGAAACATGCCAATGACTTGAGTTCTTGTTGCCGACAAGTTCTAATCTAAACACCCCACGTATCAATTCCCCGAATTAAGGAAGTTGAAATAGTCTTGTTCAGCGGCTGCAGTAGCCTCAGCAACCAGAGCCCTTCCTCTTCTGATCTTCGTCAACAGAGCGGTCGTCTCCATGCTCACTGTTGCATTCGTTCATTAGCTGGTCTTCACTGTACAGACTCTCTTTATTTTATTGTTAATATGATTTCTTTATACACCCCAATTTGCTATTAAGTGGTGGCATAGCCCATAGTGTATCGTCCATTGGAAAGGCGGGCTAACAAGAAGTTGATCGTATGGGCTCTTACGACTGGCCACTCAGTATTCACCAACTCACAAATCTAACTGGTATATGACTTGTAACGATCAATTGCAATTTTATTTTTCAATTACTTTTCCACTCTTTCTCAGAATCCAGAGACCAGAGCTTCGCGGGTTAGTTTAATTTTATTATTATTATTATTATTATTATTTTCTTATAATTCGCTGTAATCTGATTTCTGCAAGACCTTAATCAGTGTTTAAATGATTTCTTTTTGGAATTTCTCGAAATGCTATATGATTTTTCTTGTGCAAATTTAGCGTGAATTTTATTTGATCTTTTCAGGTTTTTTTTTGCCTACACTGATGGATTACAGACGAACCCTTTTCTTATATTTAGAATACCCTTGATAATGATGATTGTAAAAAGAAAAAATGTGAGTAGTTGAATTTGGAGTTATAAGGCATGCAGGAAAGAAGAAAGTATGATTTCGTTTGTTTGTATTCTTGGATTTTTGAAGTTTAATATAGTTTTAAGCATGTATACAATGATAATTATTCAGTGTAGAACCAAACAAAACAAGAAAAGAAACAAGTAATGGCATGTAAATTTCATGGAGGATTATTATTTCAGAGCACAAAGAATGTAAATCTCAATTATGATGACAGGAAAGAAAAGGAAAATCCCGAAGATTTTGCTTTCATGCCTGTTTTATCATTTGTCAAACGGGTGTTTTCATCTTTGTGTTCATATTAATGCCATTTTCTATTTATATAAACATTTCAGCTAAATGTTTGTTTGTATAACGTTCTATTTTGGATATTTAGCATCTATGAATTCAATCTTGCAGCGTGTCCATGCTATTCAGCGTTCCAATGTGTTTTGAGCCTGGTTTAATGTATAGAAATTCAATTTACTGAAGTTTCTACCTGTTTTGGCAGAAAAGGGAAAAGGTTTTGAGCATTTTCTCATTAGTGGTTATGGATCAGATTGAAGGTGCCTGTCGAAACCAAATAGCAGCACTTTTGCGAGTTTTAAAAGTATCATCATGTTTGAGAGAGGACAGGGTTCCTTGTGAAATTGAACAGGTAATTAATTGTTGATTTTATCTTTCAACCTGTAATTGATTAATTGTTGCCTAAGTTTCTTAACTGGGGCTGTTCGCTGCCATTCTTTTAAATTTCATAGGGTCTCTTTCTGGGATCTTTTGGAGCGGCTAGTAACAAGGATGCATTGAAGAGCAGGAATATCACTCACATATTAACTGTAGCTAATTCGTTAGC
Source organism: Xylocarpus granatum (assembly GCA_019650275.1). Lineage (NCBI taxonomy): Eukaryota > Viridiplantae > Streptophyta > Magnoliopsida > Sapindales > Meliaceae > Xylocarpus > Xylocarpus granatum. The sequence continues at coordinate 105,963 of BNST01002017.1, forward strand.
TCCTGCGCATCCAAATGATTTTGTATACAAAGTTATTGGAGGTATGATTAATTTGTTCTTTGATCCGGTGTCATGACTTTTTGTATAAAAATTTTGTAGAAGATTTTGAATTTGTCATTGATGAGTGGCAAGATGGCTGTGTCTGACATTGTCATTGAAAATAAAAGATGTTGGCTTTTGTACTTCACAGTTTGTTTTTTACATGGATGAGATTGCTTTGCATTAGCCCAAGTAATAATGGAAGTCTATTGTGTATTATGTTCTATCGCTTAACAGAATATAATCTTTTCCTATGATTAGCTTTTATTTTGTTTATTCATGTACTCCAATACTACATGCCAAGCACATGTTTTTTATTGATGTGTAGCTTCATTTAAGCCAAACTGATGTCTACTTTTGTGTTCGGCTATATTTGATGGGTTTACCTAGCATCCACACTAACATTGTGTTGTTCTTTGTGAGATAGTTGCGGACAAAGAAGATACAAATTTATCACAGTACTTTGATGAGTGTGTCAATTTTATTGATGAAGCTAAGAGACAGGGCGGTGGTGTGTTGGTTCATTGCTTTGTGGGAAGATCCAGAAGGTGACATTTCTTTTCCTATCTCAGTTATTTCTAATGAATAATGTTTTAATTTCCTTGTGCTAACATATCCATCAAAAACTGGAAGGTGGACTATTATTCTGTAAACCAGATTGATGGTCTATTGATTGACTTGTTCTTCCTTTCAGTGTGACAATTGTTGTTGCTTATCTTATGAAAAAGTATGGTATGAGCCTATCTCAAGCTATGGAGCATGTTAAAACAAGACGCCCTCAGGCTGCTCCAAATTCTGGTTTCATCTCTCAACTGGTGGAGTTTGAGAAATCACTTCAAGGTATCCTCTATGCTTTAATTAGTTCCCACATGAAGGTCCAATATTTATGGTTTCAGAAATCTCTATCTCCTAATAGTAAAGTACCTATCCAAATAAATCAGAGTAGTAAACTTACATACATCTATATCACAAAAGATTTTATATTTCCCATATATGTTTACCTTGAAGGAGAATTGATTGTTTATGGACTAGTCTGCAAGTTGTTCTTTTTTTATTTTTTTAACCTGAGACAAACATGGTTGATGCAATGTGTGATTGCTTCACCTAACATAAGTGTCCTCCTCCTGCAGGCAGTACCTGAAGTTGTGAGCTCTCTTAGCCCAGCAAATCACATTTGCTTTCAAGAGTAATGCAATGAGCGATTGCTTCTAAACAGATTATCATCAATCAATTCTTCTTCTTCTTACCGATTCTTTTGTATTTTGAACTTTTTTTGATGAGATAATTTGTGTTCACATAGTAATTTTCTTTAGGGAAGGTGATAGGCTTAACATTACAGACCTTACCATCTGGTTTGAAACCAACAATCAGGGTAAATATAACTGGGAAAGAACTGTGTCAGTGTTACATATAAAGATGGCTCAACATACAAAAGAATTGTGTGCTGTGAATGAATGCATAGATTGTGAGGTAAATACCAACTCTTGCCGCAGTTTTCCTGATAATACTCATTTAAAATCCCAGGAGGGTGAGAAACTTAAATTAAGCTTAACATTCACTTTTCTATTGTCTTATAAAGCTATGTGCCTACATATAATTAGAGGTTCAAAGTAACATCACCTTGCATCTATACTCAAATTCTTGACAGCAAATTAGAGTTGCCGCAAGTTGTTATATATTTTAAGTTGGGTATTCAATATTAGAGGATAATCTGAGGAAAATGGACTCGCTGTTCTTGTTACTAGACAATGGCAGGTCCATCGAAGCTTCTCGCATTCTGTAACTCGAGCTCACGAACGTCAAGCAAGAAATTTTATAATTGCACCCCGAAGAGAAACGTGCCTGTGTATATGATTGGCAGAGATTAGGAAGTGAACCGAAAATGTCATATAGGCAGTAACAACAACCAACATTTGAAGTCAACTCAACAAATGAAGAAAATTATGAACCGGAAATCCCAAGCTTTAGTAAAAACCCATTCCCGCAATAAACTTTTAACGCCCGCATATCTTATTCGCGAGAGCGCCAGTGAAAACTCTGGTCGAGGCTGTCGCAATCGCACAGCGGTGCACGAGGTGCATGCCCTTGTGTTGGATTGGCTATAGGTAACACCAATCGTATCGTTGACCATGTGATTAAAAGCTTTTTTCAGTTTTTTGGGGACTGGAAGTAGAAATTTATGCTTAAAGGTTCTTCTTTTTGGCGATCAATTTGGTTGCATGTGGCAGAAATGTGGCAAGCCAATGCAACAGGATGCATTCAAGAAAGCAATGCTCTGTGCCAAATTGAAGATGTAATTTAATTATGTGTTTTTTGTCTTTTATTTAAGCTTTGTATGTTCCAGTGCTCAATCCTCAAGCGCGCTTCGTAAATATTTTCTCCTTTTGGAGCTGAGGTTCTCTGGGTGTGGTTCTTTTGAATTTATCAGGGTCTGTTCTTGGGTTCCATTGTAGATGCAAACAACAAGGATGCACTGAAAAACTCAAATGTTACACACATCTTAACTGTGGCTAATTTGGGGAGACCACCACATCCTGGCGATTTTACCTATAAAATTATTGAAGGTACGAGAGTTTCTCCATTTGGGTCTGATGAGAATTGTATAGTTTGTTCATTAAAACTTTAAGATTATTGTGCAATTATTTTTCGTCTTACATGCTGTCTTATGCTCAAAGTTCTGTTTTTGCTTCGCTTTTGGGCCATTTCACGTTATAAAGTGACTCTTAACTAGTTTTAAATATAAGTTGAATTCAGCTGTCTTAGTGGGAATTTCAAGTATTTCACGTTATTCTAGATTCCAGCTGTATGGTGCTTGAATATTTGGTTTTCACCCTAGGGCAGTTCAGTTCTGTCAACTCTTAAGCCTTCTAATGTCATGAACCTATAACTTATGTTATGGAATGTCTTGATGCCTGTTTATCATTTTAGGCAAGATTGAACTTGTCTTACTGGAATTCATTGTAATCAATCATATGGTGTTTTGTGTAAATTGAGATAGTGATGGACAAAGAAGACACAAACATAATGCAGCACTTTGAGGAGTGTTTCAATTTCATTGATGATGCTAAGAGACTGGGTGGTGGTGTGCTGGTTCATTGCTTTATGGGAATATCCAGAAGGTAATTGTCCTTTCCCTAACCAAGAGATTTGCTGTGTAAAGATCATTTCTTATTGAAAAATTTCATAGAATTATTTCTTACCAAGAGTCTGATACAGTATCTCTTCTAGAAAAAGTACCTAGTTTTTATGAACTGTCTCTAATGGCAATGTGGGTTCAAGATATTGTTTACTTAGATAGCCTGTTTCTTATGCTGAACAAACTGCCAATGAAGTCAAATTGGAGTATGCTTCAAGCATCGCTTCAATGAACATCGATGAAGCACAAGTTTAACCGACTTTCTTTTTTATATTCACTCACATAACTTCAATGCCAGGTTTTAATTCATATGAGTGATGACTTTCACCATCTGAACTAGCCAATCTAATTACAAATAAAGTTGTTCCCCTAAAATTTCGGTTTAACTGGAAAGAGAACAAAAAAAAATCTATTCGGAAAATAACCAACAGCCCAAAAATAGTTGGCTGCATCAGTCTCTCCTAGATGCAGAAAAATCAAGCAGTTGTCATTGTTATTACCCTGCAGAGTTGTCCTTCACTCTGAGGTGTTCAAAAAGGAAATCTAAAGTACTAACTTCTTGTTGCCATTTTTACATCAAAGATTTTAATTCCAAAGGAATTCCTTTAGAGTTGGTATTCTCAATGTAAAGCTTCGATATAATAAAACCTACTCAGCAGGTTTAGTGAAAATTATATGCCCCTTTTAAGATCATTGAATTTGGAAGTTTCCTCTAGAATAAATTTATGATCTCCATGTTGCAGCGTAACCATTGTGGTTGCTTATCTGATGAAAATGCGTGGTGTCAGCCTGTCCCGAGCTCTGGAACTTGTGAAGAGTAGACGACCACAGGCAGATCCTAATTCTGGATTTATTTTACAACTGCAAAACTTTGAACAAAGACTTCGAGGTGCATTTGGTTGATTGTACCAAGTTAATACATAAATGAGTTGTAGCTTCACAGCAGAAGTAGTACCCACATCCACAAGTAATGTTCAAGAGGTCAAATTGTTATCCGTCCAAATGCAGAGTTAGTTATTGTCAGGAATATTATTACTACCACAAGAGTCTTCTCCATACATTTGTACATGTTCAATCAAATGAACCCCCTTTCTGTTATTTTCAGACAGAAAGCTTCAAGTTTAACAGAGCTTGTTTCAACTTTTCTGGTTCGTTTTTGGTATCAGATCAGACCTCCTAGGTAGAGGTGTCAGCTATCTCAAAAACAGGTGATCACTATGCAGTCAATGCTCTCGATCAAATTAGGATGTCATCATCCTCAAGCTTCAAGTTTAACAGAGCGCATTTCAACTTTTATTGTTCGTTTTTGGAATCAGATCAGACCTCCTAGGTAGAGGTGTCAGCTATCTCAAAAGCAGGTGATCACTATGCAGTCAATGGTGTCGATCAAATTAGGATGTCATCATCCTCAAGCAACATGGGAAAATTTTCTTTGGGGCTCAATATTTGACTCCTTTTTCTTATTCTTTTTTTTTCCTGTTCATTTCTTCGAACCATAACTTTCTATTACTGAATCTACTAGAAATACAGCAGATTGGTACCAATTTCAGTCTTTTCCCCGATAAGCAAACATTTTTGAATAACATTGCAGTCTGTTCATGTGGTGTTTATAGAATTGGGGTTCCAAGCTCATTCTGACAACGTCCCCGAGAACGTGAGGATTGCATCACTTTCAATTTGGCGCGAAAAGAGTTCAATGTGATGATGTTCGATTGATTTAGGCACAAAAGATGGTGTAGAATACAGAATGTGAGTGCCCTATTTTGTATTCTTTTTTTGGCAAAACATTACCCTAAAGGCAGTGTGTAAGCGTTCCTGTGACTAGCATGGGGAATCTCACAATCTCAGCCTACCCAATGTTGATTCACGGGGCAGAATCTGAATTCTGGCAGAATCTCGTTCTATTGGAGGAGTTCTCGCCCTTCAGCCTCCAAGAAGACAAATGAAGCCAGAATAAAGCATGCATGTTGTTACTTCGATTGTCCCGTAGATTCTGGGTCGGGTTCAGTAGCCACAACAGCCTCCTCTACATCTAAAATAAGGACGTATATGTAAGTGTTACATTGAAGGCACACATGCTACACTACGTCTTAAAATTTGACCAAACATCACAGCCATACGGCGCCGGTTACAGGAAAACTCGCCGTCCTTGTACATAATAAACGTCTTGTAATTTATAGCAGCCTTCACACAGGATTAAAATCCTTTGTCTGCCCAGAATACATATTACTTACAGCAGCAGCATCCGCTGTCCACACCGCCCTCTCGGTTGCTCAGGAAGAAGCAATGCACTATGCATTGAAGTGCACACAACCTCAAGCATGATTATCAACTTATTCTTAGTTTATTTTGACAGACGTCCATGTCAGTGATCATTGAACCTTCCCAGAACTACTTAGCATCAATGAATAACTCTTGCAAGCCACTGTATACGCACGTGTGTGTGTCATGTACAAGTACATCTGAATTGCTTGAAAGTTAAAAAGCAATCCTCCCTTTGTTTTTAACTCACGCAGGGTATGTAATTGACCCAAGACAATAAACGTGAGCCGTAATATATTCAAGGAGAGAGAGCGACGGAATAACCAAGAACCTCACGGGACTGCAGCATATAGCATTTAATACGAATTAACCACGAAGAATTTGGTTGCTGCTGCCCCGCTCGATCATGTCCTATATATACAGAAACATAATGACTTCGCTTGTAGTTAGGGTTTGCTTCTTTGAACAAAAACATGTCTCACATGGCCGTGGAGAGAAACAGAAGAAGACAGATGAATGAGCACCTCAAGGTTCTGCGATCTTTAACCTCATGCCTCTATGTCAAAAGGGTAATTATATTTCTTCTCTCTTTTGTTCTGATCTTTGTCTCTCACTGACATAATCAGCTTGTTGACGCTTTATTAATTCTTTGCTGTTTAGTGTGATCAAGCTTCGATTATTGGGGGTGCGATAGAATTTATCAAGGAGTTGCATCAAGTTGTTCAAGCTTTGGAGACGCAGAAACCAAGGAAGAGCATAAGCCGTAGCCCTGGCCCTATCCCAAGTCCAGTAATACTGCACCAGTTATCTCCTCAACCAGCTGATACTCCACTTGGGGTTGGAAATTTTAAGGAACTAGGAGCATGCTGCAACTCTTCGGTTGCAGATGTCGATGCAAAGATCTCGGGATCGAACGTGTTGCTGAAAGTGACATCGAAGAGAATACCGGGTCAAACTGTGAAAATAATCACGGGGTTGGAGAAACTTTCATTTCAGGTTCTTCATCTGAACATCAGTAGCGTGGAGGACACCGTTCTATACTCCTTTGTCATCAAGGTATGCATATATCATACCATAAAACTGTTCCTCAGAAAATGGTCTTAAACCCTAAATCAAAACGTAGACCATTTGTTGAAAAAGAGAGATGGCAATCAGTATTGAGAACATGATTTTAACAAGTACCTCCTTGATCATTAAGCATTTTCGTTGCATAGATGAATCTCTTCCAGGCGATATGCAGACAATTCATGGCAATCATGAACGCAAAACAATAAGCATTAATGATGCTAAAACCACCTCATTAACATAATTTTTTCTAACCAGTTTCATGTTATAACATGCTTGTTTTGACTATCATTAGATAATAAGTTGAAATTAATTGAAAGTCAAGTTGATTATCATACACTGTTGAAGCAAACAATGCCGTTACATTAGTTTGAGTTGATTGAATGGAAGTAAGCTTGCAAATCTACATACATACACATTAATTTTATGGTTTGAATTCATGGTTTCAGATAGGGTTGGAATGTCGGCTAAGCTTGGAGGAACTAGCACTCGAAGTTCAACAAAGCTTCTATCCGAATGTTGTTCATGCTAACGATCGAGATATGGTTAATTAGTTTCAGTCTGGTCCTTTGTACTTGTAATCGTATGCATATGATCAGACATGAAACATAACGTGTCTTAGCTTCAAAGAACTTAAAGGTGGTAGCAATCATTCTTTCAGTACATAATTATCGGACCGAGCTGAAAACTGTGATCAGGCTGCTCACAAGCCCACAGAAAACATTAACTGGGTTGAGAGCAATAGGGATGAATGTGACACTAAATGAATTGAGCATGCATGCATCACATCATCCCATGTCCATGCCACAATTGGGTGCAATTCCTTGTTGCATACATACTCTCTCCTTTCTTTTTTATTCTTCACTTTTTAACAAATATTAATACATAACATAACATAGTTAATAATAAATAATACGCTTAAATCACTAATAAAAAAATTACAAAAAAATCTTAATTTTTTAATTCACAATGATATACCGCCCATCTCGTATTACTAACATCATCTTCCTCCCCATCAGACCACACCAACTCCCACCCCCTTAGTTTTCTTCTCATTGCCACAATCAAAAATCATGGTCCCATTTGTTGCAAAATTAATGGATCTTGATTTTGAACCAAGAAACAATGTGGAATTTGTTAGTGTTTTTGTATCGATTTCCATGTGCCCACATGAAGATCATACTTTGAGATGATTAGATGTGCTCAAATTCAAAGTTCTCAAACCCACTTCCAAATTCCAATTGATTGACCGACCTAAAATAATTTAGAATAACCTTAACATAACTCTAATTAATTACCATTCAATCTCCAAACCAAGATTTGACCACTTGACATCTCTTTTTTATAATATCTTATGTTTTAAACTTTAATCCTTTCTTGTATTTTAAGATATTTATCGATTAAATTATTTTTTTAACGATTTTTTATTTAAATAATTTAAATTTTAATCTTTATTATTATTTTAATTATTTTAATTAAATTATTTAATAAGCGAATCTCGATACACAATTGATGTAACTTTTGAATTCAAGTAAACCAAAAGTATTTTTAAAAATCATAAAAACATGGGATTGATAAAGAAAAAAAAAGATTTTGAAAATGTGTTTGATGGCATGTCTTGATTCAAAACAAAGCATAATGATCTCCAAATATTCAAAAGAATATCACCAAACAATGCCAGCAATAATTGACCATACACCATTAAAATGATTTAAGAAACACCACTCATTGCTCCCAAATATCCATTCTAATTTTGGGATTAAAAGAATCAAGTGAAATAATTTTGTTATGGTAATTGTAATAATACAATAAAAATAAATAATGCAAATTTATATGATTTTTAAATTTTTTATTAATTAAATAATTAACGAGTTGGAGAATGTATTCAACACCCAACTCCCAAGTGGCACAAGTTTCCAGTCAATTCGATGGCACGAAGACACCATGAATATTGTGCCGAGGACAGAGAGTCTTGCCTTCAACAGTCTTGTCATGTCGGTATAAAATCACAAGGTAATATTATTTAATTAATATAAATAAATAAATGTATAGAAAGTTGTATTACTGTACACGCGGCGGCGAGTGTTTGTAATAATGAAGATTGGTGGCTGTGGCGGTGGTGCTTTGCTGTTTACGAAAGTGGGTCCCGCAGCTAAACCTTAGGCGTACAAGCCAAAAAAGATTCCGTCTTTTTTAGCAGAGGGGGCTCACCCGCACCTCAGTCGCAGGCTAACTGACAATCTTTCCCTTCTCTTGCATTCCCCACGTTAATTAGCGGCTTCCGTCATCTTTGGTTTCCGTTTTACGCGTTTTCTTTCGGCTTCGCTTCCCTCCCTTCGGCTCGGCTTCATAAACCCTTTAAGACAACCAATGATTTACTTCACTAACTCTAATCGCACGGAGGCAACATAATTACAGAAATGGCCCTGCAAGGAATGACACAACTGTAGAATGCGATTGGGCATTTTGATGGTATCTTTGGAAACAAATTGTTGGGGCTATGCCAGCCGTAGTAATGGTACACTGAAAGCTACTACTGTATACGAGTGCATTGAAGATTGTGTCATACAGGTGTCAAAATTGCAGGCACTCCGTTTAGACTCGTGGCTGTAAATATACACAACCTTTCACACGGGGATTGGTAATGGCAGCAGCAGTCGATCAGCCAGCATGCATGCAATTCGTGTGTACAAAGTACCAAGCTTCCACCATTATTATGCTTTGCTCCTGTGATTCTTGCGTCTTGTATGGTGCTTCTATGTACTGCATGCCACCATTTCAATTCCTTCGTTAACTTCGATCTGTTTCGGACTCAGCATTCAGTAGTGAGCTAATAATTGTCACACGGCTAAACAAAACCAAACCCATTTGCCAATTACTACCGAACGAACCCCAAAACCAAGAGCAGTGAGCCGGGGGGTGCACCGGTGTAAGCCAATAGGGAACATGGCACCCATGTGATCGACTGCTAAAAATTCCTTGGTCTTTGTGCTTTGAAGGTAGAATTCATTCCTGGCTTTGACTTTTACTATTCTTAACTATTTGTTAATTACTTAACGGTAGTACTACCACTTCTTGTCTCTAGGTTTATTTGTATTATTATTCTTCATGCAGCACAGCACAAGTCAGACCCAGATTGAAATGAAATTATGAACCAGTGCGCTGCATGAGTCAGTATTTGAGGATGCTGCTGCCTGCTGCTACTTTGCACCAATTACAAGACCCTCCGAAATAGGTGTTAGTACCCTCACAAGATTGTGTTGTCAACCCCATAATTCACAGTACTCTCATTTCAATTTAATTGCAGACCTGACCTTTCAGGTGTTTCTTATTCAAGTTTTAAATTTATTTTTATATTTTATCGTTTTAAAATTTATTATTATTTGGACCATCTCAATTCAGATTTAATTGCATGTGTTGTGATTGAGGATGATGAAGAAGATAATCTTGGAGGCGTCTTTAAAACAGGTTGTGTTTGTGGTTGGAAGTCACTTTTCTTTAGAGAAAGCAGAAGATAATGTAATTGAGGATTAGAGTATGGAGTAGAATGGAAGGATTTCAAGGAATTAATAAGTTAATGTTGAAAGAGATAACTACGAGGTCTTCTCTATTGCTTTTACTTCTCCAGGTAAATAATGGGAGTCCATAAAGCAACATAAAAAGACGGTCTAGCCTCATCATTCTGTTTCTGTTCAATCAGTTAAGTTTTATAATATTTCAAGTAGGGATATACTTTGTTCATTTTTACGAAACAGATCCCTAACTTGTTAAATACAAGTTGATAAACTAAGCCCTTGTTTGTAAAGATATAAAAGTTTAGGGATCTGGGTCTGCAATTCCAATGGCACGTGAACAAACAACAAACCTGGAAAGAAAAGCCATCGAAATGAAGAGCTTGAATTTTGAAAGAAGCCGCTTTTGGATATGGTTTTGAATTTGACAATTCTTTCTTTTAGCTTAATCATCTTGAAGGGCAACTCAAAGCAATCATGCCGTAGCACAAGTGCAGTCTGTCTTTTGAATTGTAAGGCTGTATGCTGCCTGCAACTGCAGCTGCAATTGCCATGTATCTGCCTTTCCTCCATACCTCATGATAGGCCACGGTGAATTCGTTGGCCAACTAGTTGTTTTAAGGTCACTTTTGAAGCCAAAAGAGAATTGACAATTAATACTTTCAAGACTGAACCGAGATGGTCTGTATCGGTATTCCATATTTTAAGACTGAACTGGGGAATATTACATGTGGGGTTCTCTAATCTCTAATGGTGGAAATAATGATTCTCCAGTCACCTGAAACTAGGTATAATATGGAAGCTAAAGTTATTGCTACACAGCAGCACTGTATCTTATGAACTGGAGAAGACAACTAAACAGGAAGAGGCATACGATTGTACTGCAAATTCATTTGGATTTATGCCAAGTGACAAAATGGTAACCAATTATACGACACTGACAATCCATAAAATGGTAGGAACAACAATAGTATAATAGACGTTTGACAAACACAGCTAGCTCTATTACTTGCAAGAAATTGCAGCACTCCACTCCACTCACTAAAGCTTTTGCTGTTCGCAAAGCACTAGCAATTGTGCACATCACTCACTCACTCTCATCAAACTTCTGTATGCTTATGCAAATAATAAGATGGCTTGGAGCGACGAAGACATGCACTAACTCGAAATGTCAAGTCTCGGACAAAGCACTTTTGGAAGAAATCAAAACCTGGCTACCTAAAATATGATACGATCCGGGACCCTGATTTTGTGCAGCACTTAAATTCATGTAAAGAGGTACGCCGGAGACCCTACTTATTGCTCCATCGCCAAAACTTGACTGTGCATGTCTTGGCTTACGATCCCGTCTCCCTATTAATCATTGAAGTAAATTTGAAGATCGCAAGATTCTTTGCCGTAGTAAAGAAAACATAATCACCCCTCTTGATTTGCAGGTCGCATCAACCTGATCAGATACTATCAAGCTCGTGACATCAATCATGCTGATAAAAAATTTTATTATATGTTTAATATTATTATTGATGGACCGTTTTATTTTAATTATTTATAGTCATTTTATTTTGATGCATGTTTTGTAATTTCAAAATTCAAACACGTGCCTTCCTTTGTTTCCGCAGAGAGAGTACGGTAAGACCGTGTGGGTGTGCACAGTGGAGAATCAGAGTTCCGTTGCTTTTTGCCGTTCGATGCCAGATATTTAGATTTGTTTTAATCGTTCGATGGTACGAAATATCGACTGATGCTTTGCTTTTTCGATTTGCAATTATTACGACCATTGTTGCTTTTTAAATATCTTAATAATAACACCTAACGGAGTTTGTTGTTTCCGTTAGTGGCGTTTTCGTACTTTTGAACTTTGTTCTTTGCTTGCGGGACCCATGGATCTGTTGAGTAGACCAAACTAGCCAACACCACTCTACACTCCATCTCCTCCGTTGGAACTTGTATCCATTTGCATTGGATTAAATTACGAAAATACCCCTGTTTCTGCTTAAATCACTTATTTACCAACATTATATGATATCAATGGCGCGTGTGCATGACCCAGAATTTGATCTGACGGTGTGTGATCGAAGACTGGCGGCAACCAGGTTTCATAATCAATGGGTGCCAATAGTGCATCAGAAGCAAAGTGTGCATTTTCAGTCGTCCGCCACTCACATTGTTTTACATGCACGTCCAAACAGACCCCAGAGCCCCCGCGCCCCGACCGTGTACTCTCCCCCACGTGATTCCTCAACTACTCGTCAAAATCCTCAATCTTCATCCTCAACGTGTCTAATTATCTTCGTGACAATTGGCAGTCGATTTGTCCGTTGTATGAAGATGAGGATATAGACAGATAGACAATTGGGGGGGAGAATAGCGTTAAGTTTGTGACCAAACAGGGCGAACGAATTTTGGATCTCGAGCTACTCACATTAAATGTTGACTGAGGGAACGTCGGCCTAGAATGCACACACAACAGCTCGGCGTAAGCAAATACATAAATAAGATTAAAGATATGGTCCACTAAATCGTACGGTTTAAAAACCATTCCATTAGTTAATAAGATAGATCGTGACGCACCTAATTAAGATCCAATGGATTTATTTGTATGTATCCCATAGTTATGGGGGGAATCGTATGTGTAAGCTCTAAGAAAACAGACGAGTACTTTTGAGAGAAAAAGTACTGGGACCCCACTTTTATTACACTGTCTGATAAGAGAAAGAGACGATGATGACCACACCGTCATCATCGTGATGATCATGATCACGTGAAATCCCACACAAGGGAAAGGGAGTGAGGGAGGTAGCATTATTGTGCTGTGCATGATGTACGGTGAGAATTGGTGACAACAGTGTCAACGCCGTTAGATTTCGAAATTAAAAGTGGTTAGCCGGTCTTTATCTACACGTTCTGCGGCTACTAATGCGCAGCAAGCAAGCACAGGGAAATGATTTTGGAGTGGAGTGGAGTATTTAACAAATGTACGTGAGCAGCATGATGAATAATGAATGCTAAATGGCTACACGAGCCAATCTATTGTCTCCGTTGCTTAAAAAATTTGCACTAACGCCGCGCGGGACCATCCTCTAACAAAAAAAACACCAAATGCCACGGTCCAAACCCACCCCACCAATTATATACCACTACTCGTACCGGTCCATCAATGATTATCATCCACATCGCAGCAAACAAACGAGAGAGGCAGACAAACAGCACAGAGACATGGGCAGCGGATACCCGGTTCTCCTTGTGGAATCATTATTATTATTATTATTCGGAAAACATTATATGAACAACATATAAACATGTTTTTACTGAAAGAGTGCATGCACCGCTGCCTCACTCACTCCTAAGCCATTTTAACATAATTATCTATATATATAGTAATAGTAATAATAATAATAAATAGTCCTATGATAATATATAAACCCCCTAATTCAGCTTAGGATTTAAAAACGGAGACAAATATTAAACCAAAATAAAAACCCATTTCCATGTATAAGTGAACGACCACCACCGCCACCGGAACCGGCGCAGCAAAACTCAAAGCAAACTTGAACATTTTTTCACATGACATTGCAACTTGAGGTGTTTTCATCGCTGAAGAAGTGGGTATACGTCGGATCCTGTGGTGGTGCGTATGGATGCGGGTATGGATAAGGGTACGGATGTTGGGGCATGTAATTAACAGCGGCGGGTGGTCTTGCGTACATCATGGGCTGGAACCTTTCATTACCCATGGCACGTTGTTGGTTCATCATTGCAGCAGCCATGTACTGTTGTTGCTGCTGCTGCTGATGGTATGGGTTACCCGGCATTAGATCCGGCCCGGCTCCTTGAAAATAACCAGGAACTCCACCTGCGCCACCGCTCAAGGCGGATGCTGGTAGGCCTTGAACTGCAGGGATGCTACCAATTTGGCCCATTGGGATATTACCCAATTGGCCCATCTTAGCATTAGCAGCTGCCATGCCAGGATTGCCACCCATGTTTGGAAACCCCTTACTCATATCACCCATACCACCACCGGCGCCAACGTTGTCGTTCTTGTTATTTCCACCACCGCCACCGTTTTTACCCTCCTGGGGCAACCCGCCACCATTTTTGCCATTCCTGCCACCTTGGTTTTGATTATTTCCCCCGTTATTGTTACCGCCGCCCCCTCCGCCACCTTTCTTTCCTCCATTTCCGTTTTTACCCTCATTGTTAGCCATACTTGCGTGAACAGGCACAGGCCCTCCGCCCCCACCTTTCTTGCCATTCTGACCGCCGTTTTGACCACCACTCAGAGCAGCCTTTTGGGCATTCATGAGCTGGGGATGATTTCCGTTCATCATCATCATGTTGTTAGGTAAAGCCTGCGAGCCATTTGGCATTATGGGCTTCACTTTATTGAGTGGTGGATACGGTTCGTCAAATTCATCACCATAATCGACATCATCATCAAACTCTTCATCATCAAACTCATCGTCATCGAAGTCACTTAAATCATAATCCTCTGGCAGGTCAAATTTGACCGCCTTCTTGTTCGGGTGCGGGTCCTTCATGTTTGGCATCTTCATGTTCTTAAACTGTGGTGGCAACTTCAGATCTTGAAAATATTTCATTTCCGGAAGTTGCTGTAGTTGTTGCTGGGGGTTTGGCTGGCCGCCTCCTTTGGGCTGATTATTGTTGTTGTTGCCACCTTTCTGGCCTTTGTTGTTGTTATTGTGACCACCTTTGCCATTATGAAGTTGAATGTCCTTGAACTCGTTTGCCAGATTGTTCTGGTTGTTGTTGGCCTTCTGTGCGCCCCACAGCACTGCATGTTTACCTGATTTTGACAACTTCTTCATGAGAACGTTTGGGTCTACATTTCCTGAGACTGTGACCTTCCCCTGCTCTGAATCTATCTTGGTAGTGAAAACCCCTGTAGATTATTAAACCACCCAAAATTGAACCTTTCAAAAACCATTACAAGTTAGCGATTTACCAATCCATAACGAAAACATTAAAAATCATTTTTTGGGCACATGTAAATTGAAATGAAAGTCAAGGAGTACATAAAAAAAAATAGTTGCGCAAGAAAAACGGCAGGAAGAAGTCTGAAGATGTGAAGATACCGTCAATTTTCTGCAAGATTTTCTTGACCTTGTGCTTACACCCATCACAGTGTATGTTCACCTTGAGAACATGAGTCTGCACGGACAAGTAACCCAAAGAACAAACCCAGAGTGAAGTAAAGTACCAAGCTTGAAAAGAGAGAAACATAAAAGAAATATTGAGAGAAAAGTACCTGAATCTTCATAATCTCTTCCTTACTCATTTTCTTTTTTTATACAACAATAGAAAAAGAAAGAGTTGATAATGCAAATAGATCTGATAAACAGAAACGGCTAAAGCACAAAAGATAATAAATTCACACTACAAACTCCAGAATGGGTTTCTGTTCCAAGCTAGCAAAAGCAGAGAAAACAAACAAGCCTTAATCTCTGGGCAGAGAAAAATAGAAAACACATCAAGAACAAGGTTTCAGTCTTTGAAGAAAGAAAGAAACAGAGAGTGAAGAGGGTGGGAGAGCATTAAAACTCGTCTCTGGTGAGTCTGCTTCCTCTACTGCAGGGTAAGAGAGAGATAGAGAAGCTAAAACAGAAGCCAAACAGAGAGATAGAGCGAGAATGGCAAAGAAAGCGGCAGAGAGTGTATAGAGAGGGTGGTGCAAGTCGTCTTCTTCACTCCCTCTTTGCTTTTGGGTGGGTATTTATGGGTATTTTCACATGCCTGATTTAAGATCAGATATGAAATACAGCGTCCAACTTCTACTGTTTTAACAGACACCTGTGGAAAAAAAATGTGTTTATTGTTTTGTTTTAATGGTACTTTGCATATAATATTATTTGTTTTAAGGTTAATTTCAATTCACCCCCTTACTTATCGGTAATTTCGAGAATTCATTCTGATTTATTGAAAATTATTATCTCGCCACTGTGCAGTTAGCTTTAGTGGTTCAAATAATAAAATAAAGAGAGAATTTTAAATAATTTATTATTATTGTTTCAACGTTAATAATATAATTAAATTAATAAAAAATAAATAAACGAATTTTGTTGATATTATTTATTTATTTATTTTTCTTTTCTTCTTTTCTCTAAGCAAATTATTCCTGAGGCTGAGTGCTGGCTGAACCGTGCAAAAGGCTTGACCGTCCGTCCGGCACAACCAGTCCACACGATGAAGAGAAATCGAGTGTGTGGGGGTACAGGATAATAATGACCAGCAGCAGAGGGTGGAATGGAATGACTGAGTGTTTTTGGTACATTACCCCTTTTGGCTTTCCTCTTCAATTAACCTTATCCTCCCACCCGACCCATTTGTTTTCTTGGACCCAATTACCATACCAAAACCTCGCATGCCGCATTTGCCATCCCACATGCATTTTACTTGGAAAGGGTGCCTTAATTGATCCCACATTTGGTATTTCTTCGGAGTTACCATGTAGCTTTAAATCTCGAGTTGTGGTAATTATTAATTTATCACAAAGAGAGTGGCATTGGCCCATTGGTGGATAGTGCTCATGTTATGGCAAAGCTCTTGGCTTTAGGCCTAATCATATCTCTACCTTTTTAACAACAATTAGGTGAGGAAAGCAACCCCAAAACCAGCCCTTAAATCTGCTGCTGCTCACTCACGTTTACAAGGTTGTACTGTTTTTCCTTAATTTCGGACCCCTTGTTGTCTACGTGAATCATTTGCTGTTCTACTCCTCAAAAGCCTAACCCTGATGAAACCCTCCTCACTTTTCCTCTACGTGTTTCCATTACATTTCTTCTTTGTCCCCTTTGGCTATGCATAAGCGTTGCCACTTTGCTTTCAGAACTTAAAAAAGCCATTTGAACGGCGGAAAAGTCATGTTTTTCGATGACATAAAAACGTCTAGTTTGAATAGAATACGTTTGTTCTGAACTCGACTCGTGCAAGATATGAATTTACTTCAACTTACTAATGTATGAACAAGCTGGCTAAAGATGTTGTGGAGGAGATAACTAGTTTTGGGTTTTAGTATTGGATTCTTCTAGTGTCGATGGTGCTACATGGGAATGCATTTGCAGAGGCTTTGCCATTTGTGCGAATGGAACCATGTGAGCAGATGCAGCACATGGTTCATGGATAGTGATTGGTGAGACATCCCGGGGCTCTGCATTATCATCTGTACAGCTAGCCTTTCCCTCCTCACAGCTTGATTTTTAGTGTGCTTTGGTAAAAAGAGTAATGGAGCTATAGATAGTCACAAGCTTTCACTGCTCTGGAAAATCTTGTTTCGATTTAGTTTTTTGTTTTCTTTCTCCATTGCTCACAAAGGAATCCAAGAATTCTCCTTTCATACGTGACATGTTTCAGAACGGAGATTTAATGGCAGCTTATTCTACGGAAGAGATCGTGCAATTTACGGCTCTCTCGTCCGCAGGCTCCTAAGCCAAAATGCCAGCTAGAAACTCAGCCC
The DNA here is from genome assembly GCA_019650275.1 of Xylocarpus granatum. Lineage (NCBI taxonomy): Eukaryota > Viridiplantae > Streptophyta > Magnoliopsida > Sapindales > Meliaceae > Xylocarpus > Xylocarpus granatum. Next base: position 123,451 of record BNST01002017.1, read on the forward strand.
AAGTAGGGCAGTATGTTTCATTATGTTGTCCAATATCGAAGAACAAATGCTTTTTAGGGGCACACAAGCACCTTTTTCTTGGTTAAAAAGACTTGTTTGGTTAATAATAAGCACCCAAATTGCTTCAAAACTGCTTAATATTATCCAAGGGGCTACGGCGGAAAGAGGATGAAGAGTTTTGGCAAGAAGTCAAAATGTAATGCTCTATAATTGAAAGGAATTGAAGCAGAGGACTGTTGACACCTTCAATTTCTAGATGCCACAGCAAAAATAATTGAGGCAACTGTCTTCATTTCATGCGCAGGCCAAGCTCCATCACATTGTCTGATGGTTATGGTTCAATTCACATGACAATAATTACTCCAATTTCAGAAAACTGCCCAAACAATCCTCGTGGATATCACAATCAATTAACATATCTGTATATGCCTAAATATAGTGAACGAAAACATGTGGGTTGAGAAGACGTCACCCTTCTAAGCAAAAAAAATTTCGCAATACACTTGCAAAAGTTTGACCAAGTGAACTCAGTGGCCTAGAACAATCCATCAACATCATCCATGGTGATAAAATATAATGTAGGTGAGATGTGATTCTCAAATACAGGATCATTATAGAATAAAGGTGCAACAAATTCAACGGTACCCAGAAAAGATTATCTTAAGATTATGTTGGATAGATATTAACTCTTAAGCCTTTGAGAGAAACAACTTCAACAGTCCTTCGGGCAAAGCGATAAGAGGGGTATCATGGAAGGCCATATATGGAAAGAAATTCAATAAGATGCAAAATATGATATAGTATTTTTGACCAGCTTTTGTTACCCCTCATCTGTTCAAAGGTAACATCCTCTATCAAGGTCCATCCAGTCCAAGCTTTGAAGATTCTAAGTTTGTACCCCTTAGTGTTCACTTCTATGGCAAATATTCTCTCTCAGCCTCTCTTTTTGGATGCTAGCCCAAAGTAAAAGCACTTCTACAGACCTAGAATGTTCATCCAGTCTAGTAGGCATACTATACATTTTACTTTTACGAATGTGGATGTTCAACAGGTAATCGACCTGTATGAATGAATGACGAATAGAAAATTCAGCCAAAGGAGAATCAAAGATAAGAACTTAAAAGGACTAGGAGATAAAGAAAAAGGTAAAGATACAACAATTTGAATTGATATCATATCTTTTTTGAAAGCTTCAAACATCATTTGGTGAAAGGATGGAAAAGATTATTCCTCCGCCACACTGGAGTATATTTTTAACAAAAAGGAGGTTGCTACAACTGATACAAGCTATACATGGTTGAACTCGGAGGCTTAAAACCTTACCTTCCTTAAAAGAAATCAACATTTGCACGAGGCCAAAAATAAGGAAGATGGCTAAAGGTTCATACTCAGAGTGAATAGTAAAGATAACCTGAGGTTTACACTTGCATATTCACTGTTATATTTCATCCTTGCTACATTGGATCTGACATGAATATATTTGTAGGAAGTCACATGATGATTATAAAGCTAATTACATGTGATTGAAATATACAAAACAATTAAGACACATGAGAGCCTGCAGAGACATGCAAGAAGTAGAGAATTTAATAGTCATGGTGCACAATCAAACTTTATACGAAAGAAAAGAATCACTCACTGATCACCATTATTTATCTTGATCTCTATGAGTTCCTCGATTGGTTGACGACATATGGGGCACTTATTCGATTGAAGCCTCAATGCTTTTGCACACTCACAGCACATACACTGAAAAGATACAACATATGCAACATAATTTAGAAAAACTTTTGTTTTAGATGCAAAAGACAGAAGACATTATTAGACAGGTATTTCCAAAGGAGCTCAGATATTAAGCAAGAGCCAAAAAGTGAAAATTATTGTTCCTCTAAAACTTTTAAAGCTATTATTGCAACAAATTACTGCTGTACTTTGGACCTCACTATTAACATCAGATATTGAAGTATTCCTATTCTAGAGTTGTTTACTTACATTATAATTTTCTTCTTGCTAATCAACCCTATGAATGTGAAAGCATGCATGAAGGGTGTGTCCCACACTTACATACAAGCACAAACGATTTTCTAACCTTGTGCATTTTAATAGCTAGATGTAGAACTACTTTGAAACAGAAAAGGGATGAAAAATCCAAGCTCAGAAATAATTGCAGGGCAAAATCGAATCTCATAGCACTTTTAACTGACCAAAACATTATGAGAGCTTTGGATTTTTAGCAGCAATTGCACATGAGATCCAATGAATGGTTGAGCTCACATGTCTGGTTCTAAACCATCTAATATATGTGCCCAAGACATTAGCATAGTACTCCTGAATCAACTTATTTTTTAAGAGTGCAGAAGCACCAGCATATTATACAAGAGGAAATTTTTACAACCTCCCCTGAGGTTTCACGTGATTTCACATTTTCACTTATGACTACTTACCTTTGCATTAAAGGATAAAAAATAACACTGCTTAATAGTTTTTACAAGTTCAGGGGAGGTAAGTTGACATTAACGAAAACATACCAGTTAGGTGCAATTATGTGAAACCTCAAGGGCGGTATGTAAAAATTCCCCATTATATAATTACTCTTGAGCAATTGACAATCAATAAAGTCAAGATAACCAAGGTGGATCCTCACCATGTGTCGGCAAGGTAGTACAGCAGTATCCTTAGGTTCAGTCAAGCAAATCACACACTCCTTGCCAGGTTCACTGTCCTCATAGCCTTCTGCCACTGAGTTTCCTATTCCATATAGCTCACGTAGCTCATAGCGAACTCCATCAACCCACAATATCTGCCTTATTACCTTCACCTGGAATAATTCATCATTATTCTTTTCCAGGACAGCTTGAGTGATCTGCAAATGATCATTAGTATTCGACACATTCTCACCAAGATGTTCATCAATTGAAGATGATAGCAGATGTGTTTCGGCAGATATTACAAGAGGAAATACATCTTCTCCTGGTGATGGTTTTGAGAGATCATCCAACTCAAAGAAACCTAAATCAATGCCTGTTCCTGAAGGCTGACAAAACTTCTGGCCCAACCCTTTCTTAAAGGAAATTTTTACCGGCACATAGGCTTGAGGAAATAGAGCAACAAACCTACAGTTGGGCTCTTCCTTGGCGAAGTAGAAAATAGTGATGCTGTAGATAAGAAAAGAAAATAAAGATGAACAACACATATAAAAAAAATTCCATGATATAAGCAGTGCTTGTTTAAAAATAAAAGGCGTGTTTTCTCAAACTTAAAAAATACAATACTGATATGTAATTATTATGAGACTGAAATGCAACTTTTCATATACAACTACTGTTAAATGTAATCAACACAACTATAAAATTGATTTCTATCAAGTTCCAGCTAAGTCCAGATAATTTTTCACATTTGGTATTTGTTAAAGACAATCTGCGTTTCTCGTCCAACCATAGAAACTCTACTGCATTAAACTTCTTTATATTCTAGATATTTTGGTCTTTCATTTAGAGAGTTGGAGGCCCTTAACGTATAATCACTTGAGTGGCAAGTTTAGAATCACTAAAACTACAAGTAAAAGTTATTACATGATGATAAGGAAATTAGTTATGAGTCTACTTTTGATATGCATAGTCAGCATTGAGATTCCTTAATCCTGACTGTTGAGTCAAATTATAATTTGCACGCAATGTATTTCAATGCATTTATTGAATAGACAAACTTAAAAGGATCCTGCAATTTCATCATAAAGAATTATCGGAATAAGGTCACACAATGATAAACAATCAGACTACTTTAGTTGCAGAAACTTTCAGAAACTGTTTGACCTGGATTAAACTATATGCGGGAATAAATAAATGTAATTTCTTCCAAATTTGACAGTAAGCTGAGATTAGTGTAAACAAACAGAAGAAAAATGAAGCAAGACAAAGCAAAGATTCATGAGAGTGCTCTCAAGCACAGATGATGCAAGCCAATGGGTCACAACTTGAGCTCATTCTCTCAAGAAACAACATCACCCAATCCTGAAAAACTGAACTAGCAGAGATACTACCATATCAGGGAACAAACCTTAAACTTCTGGTCAGACAGAACATAAGATAAAAGGAGATATAAACATTTGGGCATATGTGAAATCTTGACATCCAAATATCACATGCTTTACCACATAAGCATGGCTAAGCATGCAGAAGTACGGTCCCATACCCTGAGCACTGTCCCAGGTAAGAGTGGCCAACTAAATCAAGGCATGCAATGAGGAAAGTGTTTCTACTGCTGAGTAATAAGAAAAGGCCACAAATGCATCCTGAGTTTTGAACCTTCCTTAAACCTGGCTTATCATATCTAGGTCAAGATATTACCCATGAATGAGTATGACAAATTGCAAAGTCCCCTAAGTTGACATTAGAATGAACCACAACCACACAATTGCCTGAAAACGTAAGAAATTAGTTCAAGAGGAGTCCCTTTAACTCGATTCCAGTTCACACTGCCCCCCTAACCTCCATTAGAGTTTCAAACAGTCACCAAATATAATACAACCCTAACTGTCAAAAATATATTTATCATCTGACTTTAAGACCTAAATTGGGTTTCAATTCTGGTCTAGTTGCTGTTCAATTGTTCTCTAGACTACATGTGGCAGACTCTATCATCTGCCAATTAGCAACGCATCATCAACGTTCACCGACGATGAATATGTACAAATAAGTATAAATTGTCCATCATAATCCAAAATTATAATCAAATTCTCACGAACTCACCATACATAATATGCTACATTGCAGTATTGTGCATTAGGCAATTTTACTTTTTCATGAAAACTGTTAGGTTGTTACCCCTTCAGATGATTTTATCTCTGCTAGTGCCACTTTCTAGTTATATTCCAACAATTACTAGCATCCAATCCTTAGATTACTCTGTTTTCTAAGTGGATTATGTTTTCTGAAAAACAATTAATAATTCTCAACCTAGAAGACCCATAATTCTATTAACATTTAACAATTTATTTTACCTAATATTAATCTTACAATCAACTAAAACTACACTTTAAAAATTCATTTAAAAAATAAAAATAAAATTTTTTAAAATTGTTAAAATCTAAAATCAAAATTCACTTGTTTTTCCACATTTCTCATCATCGGGGGGAAAACAAAAACCGGAACGCCACAAGAGCTAGAAACTCATTACGAAACTCACACTCAAAAAACTAAATATACAACGGTCATAACACATCCATTTATAGAATAATCTCCAGTTAAACCAAAAACAACATTAAAAAACGACAAGTAAGGGGATGAGGAAAAAAAAGAAACAAAGCAAAAAATTCAGCAATCAATCAAGAAAGAAACTTACCTGCCATCAAACAAGGCGTCAAAGACGAAAGAAACCAACACATGATCCGGGTTTTCTTCATCAACTTCGAGCTTCAACGTAGCCTTATGAACATTCACATCGTTTCTCACCTTCTTTGCGCTCTGATGATCAACATAAGCTGGCGGCGGTCCCACTGGAGGCCTGGCAGCGGCCCAACCATGGGACTGGTTATCGTAATAAGGAGGTTGGTAATGAAACTGATAACTGAACCTTCCCATCATGGGATTTGCATAATTGCATGAATTGTACCCATGAGAATTGCAGTAGTAAGAATTAACAGGTGGCAGTGGAGGTGGCGGGGGTGCAGGATAAGGCGCGTGGGGCGGATGATAAGGTGGTGGACCATGTGGCAGCGGTGGATTTGTTGCAGGGTACAAAGTGGGTTGTTGGTAAGTTGCAAGTAGCTGCGGGCGGCGGTGGAGGTAAATAATGATGATGGTGGCGGTGGTGATTGTTTCTTCTCCTGTTACTCCACGAAATACCCATCTTCTGGAGAAAAGGGAAAGTCTGAAGAGGGTATTGAGTGTGGGAATTTGTGAAGGGAGCTGTTTCACAGCTTACAGAGTTGATGATCGGGTAAACAATTCCTTCTTGAGTTGGTTGTATTTGTTGAAGAAAGACTTTTAAAAGACTGGGGTAGACCAAACACGTGCTTTGGGCTTCTGTGTGTTTTCTTTCTTCTCTTCCCATTGACAATTTTTATTAACAGTAATTAACGGGTAAAACAGAATTGCTGTAAATAAAACGCAACATTTGTAATTCAAAATGGCACATGAAATGATGAAACCTTTCTGATTCAATATGACCTCTGGGTTACTCTTGTGATTTCAATATGGCAATACTTGGTTGCAAGTTCAAGACCATCATCATTCCAACTTAGACATCAATACCTTTGTTATGAAACATTTAAAGGGTCATTATTAAATTTTTTCATCATTGGTTCCAGGCTTTTTCCTCTTCTTTTTCTTCCATCCCAAACCAAAACCAGTATGATTTGAGCTTTACAGAAAGATGAAACGAATGAGATGAGCATAGACCGTTAATTGGATGATGTGGGTAACGC